>JBBPTP010000618.1:0-11373 GCA_038094195.1 Pulveroboletus aff. carminiporus | reverse complement strand
CGACGGTCACTATCCGCCTGCTGTTGGTCTCCCAACCTCTGCAGCTCGGCTACATCAAGCAAGCTGGCACCCTCCACCTCCTTGGGGCGGGGACGGTTCACAACCGCCACTACCTCATATGATCCACCCAGGTTATGCGCATCCCTATTATAATGCACCACCACAATATTATCGACCTGGCGCCCTGATACGTCCGCCTCCCGATGCTGTGACCGATCAACAGACACCAAACGGTATCAGTTCATCGAGCAACGGCGAATCATCGTCTTCGGGCCAAGGTAGCCCTGTGCTGGCCGTCGATCCCTCGTTGGATCATACCGACATGGAGGACCCATGCGAGACTGGTGACGCCGAGACTGCTGTGATCGACCCTTCGTTAGTTTCGCCTCCCACCAGTGGTGCTGGCAGTGAGTACTATTTTGCACGTCACCGGAAATAGCTCCTGATGTAATGTTTAATGTGATAGATTGTGAACCTTCCACGGACAGTCAGGCGCCAAGAATACCAGACACAAGGTCACCTCTTTCTTCACCCAACTCAGACGAGCCACCAAACGACGCAGGGAATGATAGCGATGCCGAAACGACCATCGTTCAAAATCTGCTCACTCCCGGCGGAGGTCATCCTTATTCGCCTCCTCATCCAGCCTCTCTGCAGCGCCCCCTCGAGATGGAACAAATACTCACAGAAGATGGTGAACCCATGTTAAATCCAGGTTAGTCTTCTTTCCTTTTCCTCGTCTCCTTGTTGACCACCGGTGCACCAGCCGAGCTATTGACGCAGGTCAGTACGACAAACGTGACGTATACGATACTCGATCTAATGCTTCAGATTCTGAGACAGGAGTCTCTCGCTTCCCCGCCTCCCTCATAAATATGTATTCTACCCATGGTATTATTGACATAGCACTCTCATAGTTTGGTCGCATTTTTTTGGTTGGACATGTTTGCACTACATTACTTGCAACGCGCGCATGGACGCGACGCTCTTGTTGAACGTCATAGGATGTTCGTAGACGATTTTCATGCATATTGGTCTGGTTGAAGTAATTGATATCACAATTCACGTTCAAGGGGGTAATGAAAAGTTGTTCAATGCTACATGCTGTGGAAAGCTGTGATGCGACGACATCTAGGTAAAGATACACGAGTATCTCGCTGTTGAGAGCGAGGGTGGGAGAAGGTAAATGGTATAAACAAGTAGTGTCAAGAAAAGCTCAGAGCACCGGAACCTTGGGCCACTTGAACTGGGGACCGACCTGGCCGAGACATCCATCAGTCAGTCCCACACTGAGCTCGACGCAGAACAAGAGGACACATACCAGCTGCACACACATGGCCCCCAACTTGTGCCCCACCTCGACAGATTCGTCGAGACTCTTCCCAGCAACGTACGCACCCAAGAACCCGCCCGCGAACGCGTCCCCGGCCCCGTTGGTGTCCACAATCAACTCGTTCGCGATCGGCGTCACCGCGTACTTCTTGGCCGGCTTCCCACCCTCGACGACGATCGTCGATTCGGGGCCCTGGGTGATCACCACGAGACGTGGACGCGCGTTGGCCTTGGGGGACGTCGCGATGGCCTGCGCAATCTGCGCAATGTCGGTCTCGTCGGATTTGAGGACGGATCTGGCGTATTCTTGCGCTTCGGATTCGTTCCCGATGACGACATCGGTGTACGGGAGGACTTGGCCTAATTGGGAGTTGAAGAATTGGAGGATGAACGGTGCGGAGAGGTTGAGGACAAAGGTCTATGCGTGCGTGTCGACGTCAAGACGGTATGAGAGGGGGCGAGTGACCGTACCTTGTTGTTCTCCGACGTGTGCTTGCTCAGCACGAGCACCGATTCGAGACCATGCGTGAGGAAGAACCCCTCGACGTAGAACACCTTGGCGCCCTCCACGAGCGGAGCGATCTTCGGCGACGAGAGATGCGACACCTCGAATTTCTCGGCGGCGCGCAACGTCGTCACCAACGACCTAGTCAACGGAAGCTCTCGCGTCAATGACCCGCTCTGCGAACAAGGCACAGACGACGGGAAGAGCAACAACTAAATAAAAATCCCTACCGGTGGTGGCCCGTAATGATCACTGCACAAGCACCCGTCTTCTCGCCCTTCTTGACGAGATAGACCTCGTCCAGCCCTTCCCGCTTATTCGCTTCCCGCAGTTGCTCAGCGAGAGCGTCATCGCCGACACAGCCCGCGTACACCACCGACTTGGGAGGGAGAACGTACTGAAAGTAGCGTGGTTAGATCGGTCGAGCACACACGATCGTGAGTATGCTCACAGCAGCCCCACGCGCAGCGTTCTGGGACGCTCCCCCCGCGACGTACGTGACGGGGTAGTCCTTGACGATCTCCTCGTAGCTACGGTGAACGTCGTCAGAAGTCGTGAATGGCGATCGTATGGAATTGATAGACGTGACGCACATCGGTTGATGCTTTTCCTCGGCGAGGATCGCGTTGTTCGCTTCGAGATCATACTTTTTCAAGAGTGCCTCTCCGTCTCGAACCTGCACATCAAGAAGGGGGTTACCCATACAAAAAATCTTGTAAGACATGGCGATGGAGCGAGGGGACAGAGTGCAGGGACGTCGACGGAGGGCCGCGTGGGTTAGAGGTGGTAGAAAAAGGTAAGGTCGGTTACGCGGGGTCGCGTGTCAATTGGACTTATGCTACAAATTACCGTGGCCACGAAACCAAGTGTATCTATTCCGTATTGTGAGATAACTGGTAGAGGGAATGTAGCGTAACAAGCAGAGTATCATGTACTGGTATCACCTGTGTATACTTGAGATAATGTGCGAGCGACAATGTTAGGCACTGTAATACACTGAGCAAACTGGTGAGTAACAGCAATATTTCCAGTTGCACGAGCCTTGATGGCACACAAATCATGAAAAGCGACAGAAAAGGCAAACTTAAGTGACTTGATGGATGCTAAGGATGCCTTCAATATCTGGACATCATCATCAGAGAAGAACACAAAGCCTTTGAATGAAGGAGGCTTTGCAAAGGATGAAGCAACCTTCTCAAAGACACCAGATGAATCCTTCACAGCTGGACCTTTGCTAATGGCTGCAGCTCTCCTATATCCTTCCCATGCTTCCTCAACATGTGCTTTAATGTCCTCTAAGTTTTCAGCAAATCCAAGAATACCTTGCATCTTGGCCTGAACAGCCTTGGTCTTTGCTGCACCCCATGGCCTGCTTAGGTCTTGATCTTCCTCATTAGATTGGATCTTGAGTCTCTTATAGTCACTGAGAACCTCATTTCTGAGCTTTTCTCCTTCCTCCACCAGAGCATCTAGAATGAACTCTGAGCCTTCACGTTTAAGAAAATGCTTTGAAGTGTCATCCTTCAGGTTGCCACTCTTTCCTTGCTCCAGCTTCCTTGCATACCAAGGTTTCTTGGATCCCCACTGCTGCCTATCCTGATTAAAGATGGGCAGCTTGACTCTAAGCCCAGTCTTGCTTGCATCCAAGCAGGTGGTGAACCTAGATCAAATATTAGAATGTATCCAGGAAAAAGAAACAAGCTAACATGTAGGCCAAATGAATGGCTTTTTGGTTGCCATATCCAAATTCATAGACTGCAGCATCATGGAACCTTGAGTATAGCCCCACTCTTGTCTCTGCAAGTCCCAGCAAAAGGATCCTTTGAAGGGCTTGCTGTGCTTCCTTGGGAACAAGTTTGGAAGCCTTTCTGTCAAAGTCCCTGACATGCTCTACTTCACTCTCAAAGAAGGTAGAGATATTAGTAGGGGCTGTGCAAAGAGGAGAGCCTCTGAACTGCTCCACCAGTGGCTTGCACCAGTTGACCATCACAGTATCTGCAAGGAAAAAAATATAGAGAAAATTATAAATTTCATTTATATTCACTTACCTCCATCATAATCTAAAAAAATCTTTAGGTTATGTAAATATAATAAATGTATGCTTACCACCACCACCAAGAAAGCTAGCCAAGGATTGTTTTCCTTTGATGGGAAATACAATCACATCAACAAAGTTACTCAACTTGGGATGAGCAACTGCTTTGACCTATTTTTCATGATAAAGTATAGAATATTAAAAGTATGTCAATATCTACCTTTTGCATATCTGATGGCAGTCTTGTTGGATTTCTGGATATCTTGAACTTGGATGAATAATAGACTCAAAGTAACAGCTAAAGCAAAACTTACAAGAACATCTCCAAGAATAATGTTGAATTGTTCTCCAGTAGATGGATTGATGATTGGCTCAGAAGACTTGAAGTAAATTTCACCCTCCTCCAAAACACCATAAGGATCTAAATATTTAATCAACAAAAGATATGCAAGACAGAGAATAATTACCAGGAACAATGTAGGCTTCACAAGACTCCATAACTGGAATATGAAACTTCTCCATATAATTGTCCAAAACTAGAGTGATAATAGACTCCAGCTTTTGAAACAAAAAATCTAGCTTCAATGGATGGAAGCCAGCTTGGAGAAGTTCCAATACTGATTCATGGAGGGTCATAGGCTGACCAGAAAACTTCTTATGGCCAACATCAGTCAAAGGTTGAGGATAATCTGAGATGTCATCTTCCTCCTCATCCTCCTGATCTTGGTCATCCAAAGGACAAAGCTGACCCAAACCCAGAGCACGAGCTTGTCCTGTAAGAAGCCTCCTCAACCTACTCACCACTACATGTCCAGCTTTTTCCACAGCCCTCCAAACCAAGATCATGGATTGAGGTTGGGTCCAGTCAATAAATGACTGTATCTCCTCCCTCAACCCCAGTGCCATCAGATCCTTGAGAACTTGATGATCAATCCCATTGTGAGAGAGATTAATCAAGGTCTGGGAGGACAATCTACTAGGGCTAGTAACTCTAGAAGGAGCAACCAGATCAAAAATTCTCTGTGCTCTTCCAAGCTCAAAGCCTAGACCTAGCTTGATCTTGGTTTGGGAAGGCCTAATCCAGATCTTGGCTGGTCCATCTGAACTCTGCTCAAGAGGATCAGGATGTAAGATCCACATTCCTTTGGATCCACCAATACGACCTTGCACAGCAGTAGGTCTGCTGTTATACTTCATGAGCCTCATGATTTGGGTAAGAGCTGCACCATTGATAAGTCCACAACCATCAGTAAGGACCTTCTCAGCTGGTGCTTTACCCTCCCAGTCTTGAGGGCTAACATCTAACCAAGAAGTTGTGTTAATGAAAAATGTCACAAAAAAAGTGCCTACAGATATCTTGGATCTCAATGATGTTTTGAGGCTCTATCTCAATGGTTGGCACAGAGGTAGACAATCCCAAAGCCCATCGAGTTGACCATTTGCTAATTGGCTGACACCTGTGTTAACTTTGCTCAAAATTATGATTATTGACTTACTTGCTGGCTGTTCAAATGCAGTGGATTGTGCCAGTCAATAAAGTCCTTCAGAGAAATTCGGAATTGATCCCCATCCAAGTTGCTCGGAACTCTCTCAAAGTCATGATTAGTTTCCAGCATGTACATGCTCCCCTCCTTGGCATGGAAGGGCAAGAAGGCCCTCCCACATAGTATAAATTTGCTGGAGCTCAGTAACAAACGAACATCTTCACCATGTTTGAAGAGGAGATCATCGTCAACTCGGATCTGAAGTATGCGGCGTGAGCCGAGGAACCGAGAAAAGCGGTGGGACCGGCGAATTTCGGGCTTCTCTAGCTGTATTGAGAACCGACCTTGCGCCCGTACGAGCCGGCCGACTTGTTGTATCCGGCCGCCGTACCAACCATCTTTGCCTTTCCATTGGCCCATCCCGCCCAGTCCGCGGCATTGATCCTCGAGGATAGCGTCTTGTTCCCTGTCATACTCGACCCTAGTACACCACGTGCCGCATTATGAGCAAACGCACCGCATCGAATAAGCGCAGCACCGAAAACGCACCACAATTCACCCACGGCCGCCCGAGGTGCCTCGCGACCTTGCATAACGGCTGCCACTTGGTATGCGGCACGAGCGTTGGTGCCGCGGAGTTGCTCAACCTTCTCCCTGGTTACCGCGGCCCACGTCCAGTGACCTCTGGTAATACCACGTGCGACCTCATAGACCGTTCCCCAGGCAAGATGATTATCATCGAGAAGACGTTGGACCGTCGCGTCGTGCGCGATGATGAACGGGTCAAGGTCGACACCAAACCCAGACCCGTTGGGCTGTGCGAGCTTGCGCGGCGCATTTGTCCCTGCATGGAGACGTTTCGCAGGTTGTGGTAGGGTACTCGGCGAAGGGGGCAGCGAGCTTGGACTTGAGATGTCATACATATCGGTAGGTCGTTTGGCTGGGACGGCGATCGCAGACGCCGGACGGATGGCACTCGTAGGTGGCAGTTTTGTGGCAACAGTGGTGTCACCGGAGATGATGCTTGTATAACCTAGGTTCATGCATAAGTGTGGAAACAGCCGGTCGTCGACCGGTCGAAAAACCTACTTTCTTCGACTAATTGACCGCATCAGCGCTCAGGATCGAATGAAGACTTAAGGCGGTGGAGGGGGTGTGAAAATGGACATACCTTGCATTTCCTCTATACCGAAATCGACGTCCATCGGTGAAGGCGAGCGGTTTGATATCATCGCCTTTTGGATCCTCAAGGTCCGCGTGTGCTCCGATAAGGTGACATGGGACGTTGACAACTCGGCACCTATCGTCGTTGCTTCCGGGCCTAGAAAATGAAGAACGGACGAGGCACATACACATTGGTGATTAGTTGAACCTCGATGGCATTCAATACGCACCCATGTGTTTCATGTGTGCAGTGAAGACGTCAAGTCCCTCGGAATATTCGTCCTCATCCTCCTGTTGAAAAACATAAAAAATACAGGAAGTAAGCATAAGTCCTCTTTCTCAGGTCAGCTTGCGCACGAAGACGATGGGCATGATTGTTGGTTGTTCTGAAGTTTTGGAGTAATGTTGGTAGCAGCGCAAGGAAGGAATCCTTAAAAGATGCTCAGAGATTATTGTGAAGAGTGATTTCGCGCGCGTGACGATGGTTGATATCGATGGGTTCGAGGGTGCCTTTCTGATACGGCAGACTTCTTTGAAATTCGACTCTGCAGCGAGGCACCAACTCGCAAGGTCTCAAGGCACATATGATATGGTGCTTGCTGTCACGCGTAAAAGTGATGTTCACATAGGGCGGCGAGAAACCAAGGACAGAAGAATTGAGATTACTTGTTATTACAGAAAGCTTACAACGGTCATACAATAAATGATTACTTGCGTGCAAAGGTGATCTGTGGAACAGTGAATATGGGACGAACGAGGAAATGAGGTACGTGCCTTGATTTTGTTCTCTCCGTCGAGCTTGTAGTTGTGCAAAGCGTCCTTGGCAACCCCTGCGCTTCCCTCGTCAATGTACTCCACGAACGCAATGTCTCGCTTTGTTGGGATGAGCCGGACCTCGTACAGGTTTGGATATCTGGTAAATGACAATCAACGGATACAGTCGGGGAATGAGGATAAAAGGCTAACTGGGAGAAAAGTGCCATGAGCTGATCCTTGGTGACACTTTCTGGTAGATTTTGCAAGAATAAAATTTTGTTGGGTGGGAGATATTCGTCTGGCATCTGTACAGCCGGTCGCTTGGGAGCAGGGGCTGCGGCGGCGCCGTCCACTGATGACGACGCGCCGGTCAAAGAGCAAAACAAAGAAGGCTGTAAACCCACTTTCTGCGGCTATTCTCTTGGCACGAAACTTTTGCTTGAGAGGATTAGAGTAGCGTGTCGTCCCTTGGAACATACATATATTAGACGGACACAAGTGGGTGACGAGTATGGCATACGCTTGTGCTCGACTCTCTGAGCTTTATGTGCTTCGAAGTTCTCAGCATCTAGGCGTTTAACGACCGCATCTGATCTCGTTCTGGCAAATGATATTTGCTATGGCGGCATGTTGGTATGACGATGAAGTCGATAGTGAACACAAAGCTTCCTACCATGGGCTTTGAGTACAGAGGAAATCCCCGGACCTCTTTCATCGCCTTAGCGGCGATCTCGGGTGATGCGAACGACACAAATGCTTGACCACGCATCCGTAGATTGCTGTGGGCGACGACATCTAGGACTTCGCCATATGATTTGAAAAGACCTCGCAGGGATGCTTTAAGTACTATTTCCATGTTACCATCAGCTGACTGAAATGGGTATGCCATCATGGATGCTGACCATCGACCTTTATCTTCTCGTTGAGATTCTGGATATAAAGCGTCTCCGTAGCAACTTCGTTCTCAGCCGCAGCCTGAGCTATGGCATCGGGTACTGCGGGCGCGACTTGGCCCGAAATCTGGTTCAATGGAGGAGCCTGAACGTCGGCCATGACGGTTGGGAGCGAGGATGTGGACGCGCTGCGAGACCTGTTTGATCCTGATGACACGTTTCCTTTTCCGTATATGTCACAACACCCTCCGCAAAAAACATGACGACATGTGGGATTTCTCGCCCATGTAGTTTCGCATTGGCATAGCCGGAAACGTCTGCATCGCGACGCGTTTCTGGAGTTACAGGAATCTTTTTGTTTCTATGCGAAAGGAAAGTTTTCGGGATTTGCCGCGTTACATAGACTGCTGCGCCGACTGTCTCTGTTACCATTAGCGCTTAAGCTTTGGCTGGACCATCCGTGCAGACTCACCCATGGGGCGCTGGACGCAGTACGACGAGGCGTGTCGTTTCTTTACATGGCTGTCCCAAGTCAATTGACACCCAATATCTAGGATGACTACAGGCTTCCAGAAGGAGTGAAACGCGTTGGCTACGATGCAGACACTGGATGCTACTACTTTCGTGATCAGGAAGGACTTCTGTATAAAGGTCCTGAAGGTTCCGAGTTCGGGGAATTGACCCAAGGTATCGGTCTACCTCTCGTGTAGCAGACGTCAGTCTCAATCCCGCATAATAGTTGCCGAGCTGCCTTCCGTTGTCGCTGCGGAAGGAGGCAGTGACAATGACGTTGAAGCCGCGTCTGTTCGTGGTGACGGTTACCAACCTCTTGCTGTAGACGAGGTGTGTACATTGCCATCTCGTGACACGCAGGGCTGACTTGACTTATTTTAGCACGGGTCTCGTCACGTTCTTCGAGGAGGTGCTTATCGGACGCTTTTCCCTTTCTTCCTTATCATCGCGGTCATCCTCTTACTTGTCTGGCGGCTCGCGTTTTCGCCCACTCTTACCACGCCTGCACCTTGTCCCAGCACAACGATTCCGTATACTATTCAACCTGGTGATACCTGTTGGGAGATCGTTCGTAACCACAACTCAACCTTGGATAAGCTCCGCATCGTCAATCCTGGGATTGTCTGCAGTGATCTCCATCCGGGAGACCGAGTTTGCGTCCCAGATGAAGGGTCTTCCATTAGTAGGGTCTTTTGATTCGTGTAGCTGAGTGTCTCTCCTGATCCTTCCTCGTATATCTTCATCACATGTACCATACTGTTCTACGCAATGGGACGCTTAGTCTGGCTAGACATTTGGTCGCAACTATAACTTGAGACTGCGTGTGACGTCAGCTTCTTACTGTGGGAATATTACACAGCCATTCCGGATGTTGAATTCCAACGGGCTCAGTCTCCAACTTACTAAGTTACTTCAACGTTGTTACGATCACCTGAACGGATTTCACGACCCTCACAGATAACATACTTTCCACATATTCTATCAAATGGCTTTCGAAGATTGGATTCGTAAGGGACATCCAAGTATGATTTATCCCTTTCCGCCGTCATCCGTCTGAAACTCCCCGCAGTCGTGTTCGGGTTGCTTGTTGTTTTCAGTATAATCGAGGTACGTCTGTGACTACTCCGAGACATCATCGTCATCCAACATCCCTGTAGCTATCCATATCTGCTTTTCTCGTTTCTCGTTTTAACCTCCACCATAACTACTTCAGCACTGACGAACGCGATCGCACTGCTTTCCTCCTATTCGCATCCGTATGGACGGTTGTGCTGTCTGCGTTGTATATGTTTTTCTTCTTCACCATGCCAGATAGTGTGATGAGTAGTGTTGGGTCCCATATTTGCTTGTAAGGCTTACTTGGTTTCCCCCTGCCGCTCAGCTCACTGGCATGCGACATAGCTTACTCCTCACATGGATATTCTGGACCGCAGGTGCAGCTAGCATCACTGCTACTCTTGGTGGTGGATTGAATTGCACGTAAGTGCACACTCACTTCGCGGTCGGTCATTTCAAATGAGATCGCTCGCAGAAACCAATACGTGTTTGTTTACTGCGGACAACTGAATGCCCTGGAAGCTTTTGCCTGGATCATTTGGTAAGAATGTCTCAAGCATAACCTCACTTGTCTTGCTCAGCTCATTCTTTCAGGATTATCGTTACGTTTGCGATTTTCATTGTCGCTATCCGTGGTGTGATTGTCGCGCGGCGTGGTGATGGCCTGAAGGGTCCACTTGTCGTATGAGCACTTTTCACCATATTTCACGCCATCTAGCATTTCGAACGGATACACTTTTTTCTCTTTTGATCCCCTTCACACTGCGACACCCTACCTATTCTTCCCTGCCGTTCCCGCTACGTCCTATACTCGCGAACCATATGAACACCTACCATTACCACCGCATCTGAACAAGTGACTTGTAACGGCATGTCTTTTGCGTAGCCTCATGGATGCCGTTAGGGCGTATCGTTGGCTTCAGTTGGTCACAAGCGTGTTGACTGAATGATCTCGCCCTTTCATCGAATAAACTGACTTGATGGTTGCGGAGTGTCAATGTGGCAGGCAAACCGAGTCCGCGACCAGAAACCGTGATCGATGATCGATGGTATTACCATCCCTCTAAACGGTTGTTTCCTTTTGAAGTTTGTCACGTAAGCGCGTGGATTGATTCCACTGCCACTTGGGTTTCCTTGTTTTCGAAATCGGGTAGGTAATTTTCGTACTTCTTGCTGTCAGAGACTCATCAGCGGTGTCACCTGGACGATTCATTACGTCCAGGAACTACAGCTAAAGTTGATCCAGCCCCCACGATCTGATTGCATGGCGAAATCGCGTTCTCGAATAGCTTTCAGCAGTGAGCACACAGAAGAGGTGGTAGGTTACCGTAGTCTCGCGTCGTTGGGGACTGTGGCCTCGACTACTTTCTTGGACACAGATTTGAACCCCATGAAACACGAGGCTTTGAAGCCTATTTCATCGTGTCAAATATGCCGGACCAAGGTCAAAGTTCTATCTTCTAGTCGTCTTAGTCAGATTGAGGAAACTGGCTGGTCTAGTCTTGCAATTTCTACTCAATTGAGACATCAGCTTCGTCATTGTAAAAATTGGGGTCTCCGTAACTGTCTATGCTGTTGTTTCTATCGAACTCGGCCTCATGACCAACGCAAGCATCACTAGGAGCATTGAGGTCA
>JBBPTP010000617.1:0-15592 GCA_038094195.1 Pulveroboletus aff. carminiporus | reverse complement strand
AGAAACGAGTGTGCTTAGTAAGCTGCTTAGTCAGCAAGCTTAGTCATTGTTCATTCAAGAAAATGTTAAGTCCCGTAGGACGAGGTATGGCATTAGGCAGCGTTTGTAACATAATGTGAATGAGATGCATAGTTGTGGTAGAATGGAAGACATAGCCTTGATGCCTCAAGTATCAAGTGTGATTCATCTATGATTGTGACTCATAAGAATAGGGGTCGTGATGATTGTGAAGCATGACTCCATCAAGAGTGATAATCATGAAGTTGTGAAATGATGAATAAGTGATATGTGACTGTGTGCACATGTGAAGACATGATAATGTGAAAATAAAGAGTAATCAGTAAAATCAGTACTGATAAGATAAAACTTAAGAGTATCCGTATTCTTAGTCCATTTTCGTAATGCTTGTAGCTTCAGTAATCATAATGCACTATAGCATAGAGTGCACCTATAACATCGTCTAGATATAGCAGTTACATATATCTAATTAAGGGATGCATGAGCATAGATGGAAAGCTATGACTCCTTTTGAGAAGCCCACTCCCTTCATAATTCAATGATAGCAATACTGCATTGCATGATATTTTCCTGAGTGATTCGGCCTTGTTCTTGTACCCTTCAGCACAGGCACTGCTTAACCTATTTGCTAAGATCTATACACATCTCTCTACCCACCATGGAAGCCTGTCAATTGATGAGCCATATACATCATTGTCGCTATGACACCAATCCATTAGTAAATCCAGTGACACATAAAGAGAATGAATTCACCAAGAAAGAACACTCAATTTCAATGAGCTTGGTCATGTGCGACCACAACCATTCAGTACCTTCGCTGTCAGACAATCCAAGTCTAATGGATAGATGGAGGTTAAAAACAAGCTGACATATCCACTCATGGCCATAAGCATACATCACCATAGTGGCAAAGCAGAGGTGGCTGACAATGTTCTTGGAGAGAATGTTGTACTTGTGAAAGTAAGAGGCTATCTACTCAATACATAAATGAGACCTATCAAGGAGAGTGTCCTGTTCAGAACACATCCAATGTCATATAAGATCACAACATTAGTGCTAGATGGCAGAAAGGAGAATAGGCATGCAATGAAAGCAAGTGCATACTTCTGTTGCTCACCAGGAGTGTCAATGTTGGCAAAGAAGAGAGAGATGTCATGGTGGCAGATTAGAGCCATCAAACTGATGTTGTCAAAGCTGTCCATAGATGTCTTCTGCTTCTTTCTATTAGCAGCCTCATATGATGCTTTGCATGAGTCCACAGCTTCATCAGAGATAGCTGTTGCCATGCAGTATCTAGGTGGCTTCTTTCATTGTTCAGTAACACATTCACCCATTGCATCAACTTTCGCTTTGGGAAGGAAATAGACTAGATCATAAAAGATGGGACTGTCACCAGCGGAGCAATGATGACAGTGATGAAAGTTGTCATCTGTGGCAACATAAATATTATCACCATTGGCAAGGGCCTTTCCAAATGTAGTACCACCAAAACATGCCAGACAGCACTATAAGAGGATTTGGGCACAGCTGTCAGAAGTTAAGGGCAATTGGTTGTCTGAGGTCATTGCAGCAGGGGTGATGACTTTCATGGATGTCACAAGTACTTGTTTCCATGGCGTCACAAGTGCCATCAAATAAAAGGTGCTGGGCATGCTGGGCATAGGCTGTCTGAGTGGTTTCAACAACTTGATGTGATCTCAGCATGCTTGTAGGGATGCTTCTATCTGATGCTCCATCTCAATGTAGAGGATGTCATATCACTGCACCACAAGTTCCAAACTCTGCTGGAAAGGATCCTGAATGGCTTTTTTCTGTGATCAAATTAGAAGACAGCTGTACTTGATAAATTACACATACTTTTCTGTTCACCATGTGAAATCTGAAATAATCCTAAACCTCTGAGGTATAACCATCAAGAGGCAATAGTAGTTGCCCAAGAGAAGTGTCTTGTTACTCTTGTGGTATCCTTTACCAAGTGGGCTTGTCTTGACTAGCTTTGCTTACAAGCTAGGAAACCTATAAGAAAACCTTCTATATGTCTCCAGTACTCTGGTTTCTCTAATCTTCATATATCTTTATATATGGACTGTCTACAGAGGTATAGCCTTCTGTGGTCCAGATCTTCTTATATGCATGTTCTTATGCATAGGCAACTTCTGCCATAGTAGTGATAACCCTAGGCAAGGGGAACTAGAGGTCTAGCAGACTAGGTACTGCTTATAGAGGAGTGATGATAATAGTCTTATTGTTAATAGGAGAAAACTCCAGAGAAGACTTGGTTAGAGTCTTCTGGCTCTATATGGGTCATATATATACTCTATCTATGTTTGTATCTATAGACACCTCATCTAGAGATATCTTGTGTTGTTCATGATGTTACAATGTATATCTAATAAGTAAGAATGGAAGAGAAGCATAAACATACATCTAAGATATGGATCTAATGTGAATAAGAAGCATAGATGTGGTAAAATGAAAGACATAGCCTTATGCCTCAAGCATCAGGTGTGGTTCATCTATAATTATGACTCATAAAGATAGAGGTTGTGATGATCGTGAAACATGACTCCATCAAGAGTGAGATCATGAAATCATGAAGAAGTAAATAAGTGAAATGTGACCATGTACACATGTGAAAACGTGATAATGTGAAAATAAATAGTAATCAGTAAATCCAGTACTGGTAAGATAAAACTTAAGAGTATCTGTGTTCTTAATCCATTTTCGTAGTACTTGTAGCTTCAATAATTGTAATGCACTATAGCATAGAGTGCATCTGTAACAAAATCCCCATTGAACATAGTGAGTATGTAATGCAGAAGTGAGCACATTGATCACATCGCAAGACTACTCAAATAGTACACGGTAGAACACTAGTAATTTGATGGAGACCACCATGCAAGGCTGGGACAGAGCAGTGAGGAAAAGGCCAAAGTGCACTAAAATCTGAGCAACTGTCGAGCATTTGCAGGCTATGACTTCAATGGAAACAAAGTCTGAATTCAATTAAATGCATCTTTGTGCATGTTATGGCAGAAACTTATGATCAAAAAAGAGACATAAGATTTGAGTGGATTTGCAGGAACACTGAGATCAGTTGCAAAGGATGATAGTTAAAGAGGGTAGATAAAGTGGCTTTCCAAGTGTCCAAGAGATGTAGTGCAGACTCAAAGCTTTATAGTCAGTGGTGGTGCATGAGGACTCTTAAGGAGGATTGAGGGTAGTCATTGAGTAGTCCAGCCCATCCTCTGCTCAGAATACTGTCTTCATGTCATCTGTTCTGATTGTAGCACTAGCCATGGTATGCACATGTAGAACTTCAAAAACACCTGCTCCACCACCTGGTGGCACCATAGACCAGCCACAGATTGGTGGTGGTTGTCACTGGCCCTCACCACCCCCCATTATGATGCCAACATGTTTGCACTCCTACATCAAACCCATGGCACACACGACCGAGCTGTTGTAGCATTGTGTTAGACCTAACACTACGATGCCTTGTGTTACAAACGCTGCCTAATGACATATCTTGTCCTTCGGGACTTAACACTTTCACGAATGAACAATGACTAAGCCTGCTGACTAAGCAGCTTACTAAGCACACTCGTTATTTTCAACCAAGTCAAGTCACGTATCAAGGGTACAAACCCTTGACCCACCCTCGTTAAATGTCACGATTCCTTTTTAATTACCATCTAGAAGTCCCTTGACTTCTATTCACACGATCATAACGGACAACGTGTCCATCATGCTTCTCAACTTCCATTCTGCCACACCACAAGGGTGCCTCATGTAGTTAATTACCGCTTACGCCACAAACCTATGCACGGATATGTTCCGAGTCACAAGGACTCGTCACGCACAGCCTTGAACTACCTTTTATGGATATATGTTTCTTAAACGGACTATTTACTTAGCCAAATATGTACAAATAGATATACACACCCATGTAGTATATAAGACCGGGACTTTGACGCAAAGTCTCCAATCAAGTTCTTCTCTGATATCTACCACTACGAGTGGGGGATTCCTTGATTCGACCCAATTACCTTTTTCCTTCTACTCTTTTGACTTCCACTTGCGCAATCCTGTATAGGGTTGTTTATTAGCTCGTAGTTGTTTCAGCCTTGTATGGAATACTAGGCAGCGAGTTTCTTGATGTTAGGGACCAACAGAGTAGAGGAGATCTGACCAGGGGAGGAGCTCATGAAGAGTCACAATGTTTCTAATCAAACAGAGAGCTAGGCGAAACGGACAATAGATTCAAAGTAAGGAAGAGACTAGTACATGCACACTACCTGTCTAAATAGTGACTGCTGATTTGGTATAGGGCCAGCCTAACTAAGTATAAGAGGAAATAGTACTGCAGATGAGTAATCCACAGTAGAATATGACAGAACGTGATGGAATGGTAGGAACTACGAGGACAAGACGAGAGACTCGGCCAAGGAGAGAATGTTCAAGTAAAACTGATATGACATACCTTCAAGAACTGGTCTACAGTTGAATGAAGTGAGGATGGAATGATACTATCAGTAAGAAGTGATGATAAGTGTTGCGAATGATACCAAAGAGGACGGTAGGTTGTTTGAAGGAAAGAAGTGCAAGTGAAGCAGAAAAAAAAGTGATTGTAACACATTGTAGGAGCTCGATGCTCTCTATGTTTGTAGCATCAGTTTTTTCCACTTTCAGGTCACTTTAGGTTCACTCATGTCCATCATGCAAGCATCCATCATGTCCTGTGTTTGTCGAAGGCTGATCCACTCCTATTCATACATATCCAGTCCTATCCATATCTGGACTAACTATCTGGTTACACTATCTGCTCTACCTACTATCTGACTTATCTCAGGACTAGCAACTGAGATGGTTAGTACCTTACCATATGTTTTCTTGTGTCCTGGTGTTGCAACACTTATTCCTATCATTTCTATCTCACCTGTCAATACTTTGACATTGACATATGTTTCACCTTTTTATGACAATCCTGGGAAATACCTGGACTATAAATCTCTATACCTGCATTATGCAATATACCTTTCATTTGAGTCACCATCTATCAGTCACATCTTTGTTCATTGTCTTCATCATCATTGCTCATCTCAATCTGGTCCTCGTTCTAGACTGGTTTTCGTTCAATCCACTTCACTTTCAATCTGGAATCAACTGGACTGACCCTTCTGGTGCTGGACCTATGTCTAGTTACCCCTCCTCATCTATCTACCTTTGCTGGACCCCTCTAGGGACAAGCATAGCTCGCTCTCTTCAACCTCTTCCTTGTGGTAAACCCTCTAGGAACTTAACCTACCATACCACTTATCTTTCTTACAGCATGCAGAGCAACATAGAGCTTGCATGGCAGGATGAGCAAATGAATTGCCCACCATGCCCTCTGACAGCTTGTCCTCCATTCCATCTGGCATAGGACTCAGCCCTTCCTTGCCAGATTTGCCTTCTCCACCTTGTTGCCCTCCATCCATTGTGCCATCGCATGCTCTGACTCCACCAAGTATTGCAGTATCTCTCTCCTCTGTCATTCCACCACCTTGTCTTCCACCATCTGATGTGCCATCGCAGGCTTCAACTCCACCAACTATCATAGTACCTCCATCCTCCACACCTCCATTGATTGTGCCTCCTAGCTCTATGTCACCATTAGCTGCCCTGCCCTCAGTGTCAGAGTTGAATGTACTCCAAGGTCTGTCAGGAACCACCAGGACTAGAGATATGGTAATCAACCCCACCTTGCTTGCTCTGTTACCCATGTTGTCTTCTAGTCAGAACTCTGTATCCATGGACATTCAGAATGAAGAATTCCCTCCCTCAACTCAGCCATGTGTCCCGGTCACCCACGTCAACCCTCTGACTTCCCTTGCTGTAAATGAGAGAGAGGGGGATCAGTCAGTAAAGGTGGATAATTCATCTACACCAACTTCTGAACAATGCAGTGCATGTGTCAATGCCCTTCTTAATGAGGGTTATGAAGGATTGAAGAAGATCCTTACTGATCTTGTTGGTGTGACCTCCCTCTCTGCTCAACAAATCATAGACAGATGGCACAAGAGCCATGGACATGTGATCAGTAGCATGAATCACTGGAACCTCTACTCTCATTATTTCATCAAGCATGAAGAACAAGAACACCAGCACTTGGGTCTTCCTTCTGACACACCGAGTAAGTACTACCGTTATTGCTTCCACCTTGATATGGCTCTGATGACCTTTCATTCCAGTTACCCCAATGTTGCATGGTCAACTATATTCAAAATTCAAGGAGGATAATGAGGAAACTTGACAAGAGATTTTAGAGATCCACAATATCATGGAGCTGTCTAGCTCAACTCCCATCACTGTTGTGCAGCATACACAGATCTTCCATAAGTTACAGAGGAGATTAATAAGTCTAGTAAGTTCATGGATTTAGTTAAATTAAACTTTCTACTCATGCTTCTTCTAGCTCAAGGCTTCTGCCACAAAGCATGGCTTTGAAGCCACCATCGTAATGTGCAGTTGGACTGTCAATGAGGATGTATCATTGGTATTTGTTCATATGATGGCAGGGGCCAAGCAAGTCAGTATATTCTCTCATTGGCATGTTTTTACACAGGCTGACTATTTGACAGTTTTTCAAAGATTGCTGCTGTGCTGATGAGAATACAATCATTGGCCATCTGAAAGCACATGTGTAGTAAGTGCCTTAATTTATATGTTCATATACTGCTAATCTATGCTTAGCAATGCCATCTCCTTAGAAATTGTTAGTGACATCTTTGATGAAGCAGATGTAGAAGGCAAATCTGGCAAGCAGCTTCTTTCAGCAGTGGGTCCATCTAATGTGGATCAAAAGCCACAACCTATATTGTTGCCTGATATATTCAATCAAAAGACCCCACCTGCAGCAGGTCCATCAAACCCTCCAGCACCCCAGGCACCAATGGTTGATGCAGATTGCTCCAACATGACCAAGCCCTCAACTAATGATATCCTGTCTTGGATCAAGAATGAGATCATGCATTGCATCAGTAAGTGATCTTCAACTTGTTGGTTTATGCTTCTAACATATCTCTGCCAGTGTCCACAGAGGGAGATGTCTCATATATCAAATGTGGTGCATTCCCTTGGACATTGCTAGGCAGTATCCTCTCATCTCAAGGCCTTGTAATGTGAGGATGACCTTCTTCTGTGATTATGCCAGGAGAGTTGTGGTCCCAGCAGTCAAGGGCCAAAGGCATCACTATCCTCAAGGTTTCTGAGCACTGTCAACTCTACGATGCATTCTCCTCTGACAAAATTATAATTGTCCACCTAGATGATCAGAGGAAGTGAAGTAAGTGACTTTAATACTAATCAAGTACTTGTTAATAACTCACGTGTTGCAGAGGCCCTTCAGAAATCTCAGGTACCTGTAATCATCAGTGCTCCTCCATCAGCAACTAGCAAATTGGAGTGTGCATAGCAAATGTATGCTAACTTGTCGATCGACTTTGGAGGACCTGCCTGTCTCTCACTCTACAATGCCACCACTCACATCAAATCCAAACCAGCTCCCAGTGCAAAGACAGCCATGGATAATGTGATAATCATCAGCAGTGATGATGCATCAGAGCCTAGAAATCAGGCTGATGGCAATGATTCCCCTTCTACTATTCTGTATACCAAGAAGCCAAAGGGTGGTATTGCTAGCAAGAAGGTCAATTGTAGGAAGGCCCCAGTTGTGAAGAAGCCAGCATTAGCATGCATCACCATTGAAGACTCAAGTGACAAAGATTCTATGCTTCCTTCCAAAGCTAGGCCTTTGGAAGCAGAAGGTAGGCCATCTTTGAAATGCAAAGCTAGTGATTTACTAGATCCTTATTTACTGAAGAAGCCCATGTTGGTGATCATGGCTTCAAGGACCTCTCATGAACTCCCAGAAATCCTGGAGGATGGTACATTGTTCTAGCTTTACAGGTTCAAATTTGAACTTACATATATATATTACATAGATCCATTCATCACCTTGGGGCCTGTCAATCAGGGTGAGGCAGCCACTTTGCAGGCTTTTGTTAACATGCATTCCCAAATTGTCAATAGCCCCCTGGATGCCCCTTCAATTCCATTGATGGAGCCAGCTTCATCTTCTCCAATCCAACGATGGTCACCATTGGCCAGAGTGGTGGAGACTCAGAATGAAGGATCACCACTGTACTCAGGGACTGTGCCACTACCATCATCAACTGAGGGATCCTCAGCAACAACTGAGGGATCTGCACATACTGCCCTGACAAGTGTCGATCAGTCTCCAATCCCTCTTCTGCCTCCTCCATCGACACCATCCTCCACGAACAGTGAAAATGGGAGTTTCTTGAATGCTGATCCTCTGCACATTGATGTGGCCCCATTGCCCAATGGTAGCACACTGCACACAGCCTCCTCTGCTGAGCCTCTACAGGTCAATATGCCCATGTTGCTAAATGGTGGTGCAGAGCATGCAGCCTCTGTTCAAGACACCACTCCTCCTCACTCTCCTCTGAATGCTGGTCATGCAATGCTGATCCCTTCAATGTTGGGTTACATGCTTCAAGGGTTCACAGGAGCAGATAATGGTGAGCAAATGGATCCTTCACAGGGAGATATCCTTTTCTGCCACAAGGGGCCCAATACTTCCCCTTTTACCAAGGAGATCTGCATGCCATATACAGGGAATATGGCCATCCGATGTTCCTGGGGAATTTCATGATGCTGTATATAAACTCAAATGATCAATTTAGTCCCAGCCCTTCTCATCCTACAAATCTCACTGGAGTTCCTCATGTACCTTAGCCAGGAACCTGTTCAGAGCATCCTGCAAATCAGTCTGGAAATAGGCTTCTCTCCACTGACCTCAGCACTTCTGATGCAGCATAATTTTTTTGGGCAGTCTTTGCTGTGCTCGTTTTCCCCCCTTCTTCATCTTGATACTTTGTTATGTGAGGTCATTATGCAATGTACTTAGTCACCCCCACAATAAAAGTCATTTTTGATTTACATGTGTGATGGAATGACATGGGCATGACATAGGAAAGAAAAACACAAAAAGCTTGAATAGACATCATACAACACTAAAACATGCAAGAAAAGAAAGATAAGTAACAGAAAAACAACCATGGATGTCACTACAAAGGGTGTGGACAGTAACAAGCAAGGTGGGTGGTGATGAGCATGGCAGGCAGTGATGAGCAAGTGATGGACTTGGAAGGTATGGCATTGACAATGTGGAAACAATGAGCAGCAAGATGATAACTAAGATGAGAGTGGTTTGGCAGTGATGAGCAGGGTGGGTGGTGATGAGCAGGGTGGGCAGTGGGCTTGCAAGCATGGCATTGACGACATGGAAACAATAAGCAACAAGATGTGAGAGTGCTATAGGTGATGGACAAGGCAGGCAGTAACAGGCAAGATGGACAAGGTGGGTAGTGACAGGTAAGGTGGACAGTGACAGATAAGGCAGGCAGTAATGAGCAAGGCAGGAGGGAAAGAGCAAGAGTGACAATGAGCTAGGTGTGCCACAATGAGCAAGGCATGGCATTGATGACTTGGAAGTTTGTGATCACCTCGAGTGATGCCTGCGAGGACTCCACATAGACTAACCCTACCATATTGAAATATTGGTGAGTGTAATTTAGGACTGACCCATCTTACAGACTAGTTTTTGATGTAGTGCGAAATTGATCTATAAGTGCCTGGGACAGGAAAAAAAAGTGGTATCAAGGGTAAAGCTTCTTGCATTTACTACTGAGCAAGGCAGTTGACAGATTGTCTATAGTGCAATTGATGAGAAAGAATGGAAACCACATAAAGGGTATGTTCATCAGCAAAGCAGAGGTCATGAAACTGTCAGATTTTGTGATTAGTGAGGAGAGAAGGAGCATGCAAGATAACCTATAGAAAAGATGCTAATTTCGGGACAGGTATGTCCTTGGCTAGGTCTGGTCTGAGTGTTCTGTTGAACTGGTTGATGTAGAGTTGGGACATCCTGTTTAAAGGATATTTGCTTAGTCTGTATGGATTCATGCCTGGGTTACACAAACAGATATGTATAGCATTGGTATACAGGTATGAAGGATGGCTGCAAGCAAGAGATTGTTATTTATCAAATAGAACATTCACTACAATCTGATGCAATCCACAAGATTGAACAGTTTTATTACACTTTCATGTCCTCCTGATAGAAGGAGTTGAGAGCGACTGAATGAGATGGGTGAGAATCAAAGATTTTCCAGTGTCAGAAACATCAAGCTGTTGAACACAGGATGAAAACCATAGACAGTGAAACATTGTTAAGTAAGACAGGGTCAGATAAAGCAATAGCAGGAATCAGACAAGCTATGTCAGAATAGTCTGAGACAGATGAGATGTACTGTGGGGGAGGTGGATGAAACAATCCTAATAGCACTAGGCCTTTCAGATTACCACTAGGAAGCTTAGACTAAGAGTTAAGATGAGAGTAGGGGAAAACTCAAGAGGATCTGACTGAGGATCCCTTGGTCATCAATTCAGGTCCTTATATATCTAAGTATATGTTTGTTTCCATTTGGTCCATTATCCAAATATGTAAGTGAACAGCCATAAGACTGTGAATTGGAAATGAAAGACATGAGATGTGGCAGATCAAAATGGAAGAGAAGCATAGTAATGCATAGCCATAGGATAAAGGGTAGCGGAAATGAAATGCATGAGGTATAGAAATGGAAGTGTACAAATAAAGTTAAGTTCTGTCATATAAAGTTTAATTAGTCCAAATATGTAATGTCATGAATCACACAGTGAAACAACCCTAAACTCCTGAGGCATAGCTGTTACGTTTTCCCCTATTCCTAGCCCCTATACTCTTTTCCCTCGCCTAATCAACATCGTCCTCGCACCTCAAGACTACATTCATCCTTGTCCATGATCTAGAACCTTATCCGTGCCTGTATCCTCGTCTACTCATGGCCTTCGTCTGAACTCTGTCTTCGTGCGCTCGTCCTCGTTCCTTTCAAGCCCTAGCTGGCACTATCTGTATCAATACCTCATCCTCGTCCTCGCCCTCATCCCTGTCCTCGTCATCGCCCTCGTCCCAGTCCTCGTCCTCGTCCATGTTCCGTCCTGTATCATAACCCCGTCTCTGTCCATCTCGGACTTCCACTCCACGTGTAGCTATCTATCGCCTCGTGCATACCTCATTCTTCTTATCTTTGCTTAGTCATCATGTGAGTACCCTTACGGTCCCATGAGTACCTTCACAGTCAGGAACCTTCTTCTTCATCGTTCCATGACTTTCTATCTCGTTCCATGAGAACCCTCGCAGTCTCTCGGGTTCTTCTTCACTGTTCCATTACATTCCATTATATTCCATCTTGTCATGTGATCCGCTTACTCAGCATATCACCCATCACTACTTATACCTGCCTGTAGCTCTATTCCAGTTTCTCCAAGCTAGAGCTCCCTTCAGATACCTTCCCTGTATTCTAAGTAGCCGTTCCAATCTAGCTCTCCTAGTCCTGCCTCCTGTGTGTCTTCGCTCTCCACATTTATTGAGCACTCCCTGAATCCCCGGGCTACCCTCGTGGTAGTATCTTTTCTCATTCCTAAGTTCGTGCCATTTGCACAACTTCCTCGAACCTTAGTTGTCGCTGCCTTGCTCGTGCGACATATCCTCGTCGTCGTTGCCTTAGTTGCACGACTCCTCGTTATTCGTTAACCACATCACCTTTGAAGGGCTTTGCTTGTCCCTACCCGGGCCAAGCTTAACAATAGCCATCAAGAGGCAATAGCAGTTGCCCAAGAGAGATGTCTTGTTACTCTTGTGGTATCCATTACCAAGTGGGCTTTACTAGTCTTGCTTATAGACTAGGAACTAGAGGTCTAGCAGAATGGGTACTACTTATAGAGGAGTGATGATAATAGTCTTATTGTGAATAGGGGAAACTCCAGGGAAGACTTGGTTAGAGTCCTCTGGTTCTACATGTGTCGTATATATACTCTACTAGTGTTTGTATCTATAGATACCTCATCTATAGATATCCTGTATCGTCCATGATGTTACAATGTGTATCTAATAAGTAAGAATGGAAAAGAAGCATAAACATACACATAAGGTGTGGATCTAATGTGAATAAGAAGCATGAATGTGGTAGAATGGAAGACATAGCCTTATGCCTCAAGCATCAGGTGTGTTACATTTATGATCGTGACTCATAAAAATAGGGGTCGTGATGATACTGAAGCATGACTCATCAAGAGTGATAATCATAAGGTCATAAAATGGTGAATAAGTGATATGTGACTATGTGCACATGTGAAGATGTGAAAATAAAGAGTAATCAGTAAGTCTGGTACTGATAAGATAAAACTTAAGAGTGTCCGTATTCTTAGTCCATAGTCCATATTCATAGTGCTTGTAGCTTCAGTAATCGTAATGCACTATAGCGTAGAGTGCACCTGTAACACACAGTGTCAGGCACTATGCTGTCATGAAGTCATGAAGAGTCAACGGTGTTTAGGATAGATAGGTTTCAGACTTAGCGGATGTAAGGATAAACAAAATAGGACTTGGAATAATTGATTTGAGCAGCAAGTCTAGCAACAAGCGTTAGACCTGTGTGGCATAGTTTAACCTCATTGCAGAGGAGCTTTAATCAGTGTTCAAATAAATATCAATGTTGCAAAAGAGTGTTTGTAACAGTAGAGAGGAAGCACGAGGTAAATCTTGGGCTTCTCATGACACCAGGCTTACAACATCCAGATATTCATGTTGTGGCGTTCACCTCATAATATTATAGAAACTAATCATGAAGAAGCAATGTCATACCCTAAAAACTATGAACAGCCTGTTGGAGGCAACCTAGTAGTAACTGGAACATAGAGATAAGATCTCCTGGGTGGGATGCTGGGTTGGGCTATGCATCATGAGTTCAAATATCCATCCTGTTGAAGATAGATGATAGTGGTCAAGAAATGGATGTAGC
The DNA here is from genome assembly GCA_038094195.1 of Pulveroboletus aff. carminiporus. NCBI lineage: Eukaryota > Fungi > Basidiomycota > Agaricomycetes > Boletales > Boletaceae > Pulveroboletus > Pulveroboletus aff. carminiporus. The sequence goes on along the minus strand of JBBPTP010000617.1, from coordinate 2,606 downwards.
ATTATAGTATGTCATTGTTCCCTATACAGTAACTCGAATCCTGAAGTTTCATAGTATGCAAGTGGTTCACTCCAACTCTGATACATAAATGGTTGGGAATATGCCATACCCATTGAGGTACATGGCATGTTAATCTACAAGCTCTCTAATGGCATTCAGCCAGAGCCATACGTGTACAATATCTATCTCACCAGCACACCCTTGAATGTTCTCACTGATAGAGCCACCCTATGAGCTTTGAGTAACTCTTTGAGCATTATCAGCCACATCGAGTTCAGTGGAACACTCATGTTCGTCAGCATCAATGATGGTAAGGACAGCAGAACAAAGCAGCTACTGCTTAACTACATAAATGCAGACTATATCTTTTTCAACACTGAATGTTCAAATTGCAGGTGAGCCAAGGTGAGCATGAATGGAGAAATGCCAGTGGTCATGGAGATGCTGATTTCAGGACAGGTTTTCAAAATTGAACGAAACAAGAAGTATTCCAAAGCAGAGGTGGACAAAGGAATTAATCCTAGTGAGAGACACTCACTGCAGATAGCTGATTATAGACAAGAGTGCAGTTCCAATACTTAGTGTGAAACACTGAGTAGTGGCTTGGTAGGCTTATGAATAGAGGATGATAAAGAGTAAGTCAGAGGAACTGTCTGAGTCGTTATTCTACCAGGACTAACTCCTGGTCTTATATAGTGATAGCTACATTGTGTATCACTGTTGTCTCTACTACTTAATCAAGTAATAGGTGCACAGACCATGGAATGGTAAAGAATGTAATGGAATGTGCTTATATGAATATGTATGACAAGTGTCACCATATTAAGGAATATGACGTGTCAAACACACCATCCACAGTATCTATGATGTAACTATGACATCATGATTAGTGAGGTATCAGTCAGCATGATGTCATCTCTTGTAATATGAATAGTGTAATCAGCCAATGTCACATGTCTGTCTAGACTCCTATCATGTGACATGCCATGAGTATTCATGATGTTGATAAGAAGATAAGATAAGTGAAATCACAAATCTCAACACAGGTACATTTGTGGCTTGCTTGCAATTGGTTTCTTCCCTTGAGCATGCCGGTGCAGGGCTGGGATATCATCTTTGAGGGGTATATGCTTAGTTTGGACGGATTCATATCGGGCATGCAAAACACCGTCATGTTTGCGAATCCGAGCGCGTGGGTACCGGATATGTATAGCAGGCGTGAAGGATGAATAGAATCCATTCTGTTCTATCCCAATGAACAATATTGGACTGTTTTCATTCCGGGGTTTTGGCAGGGCCTCTGGATTTATGATCTGCTCAAATGCACGACTCAATCATCTCACACAATCTAATCTTTTGAAAAATACAGAGGATCCGAAGCAACAGGATATAGAGGACGACGCCAGTGGCTTACAGTCCAACGTTGGTATATAAATCCTCAAATGCATACCAAAGCAGCAATATCAGAAAGAATATGCGACGAAAATGAATACAAGTATGAGGATAAATGCGGGTAGCGAATTGCTACAGTACATCCAGCGTACGTACGCTGTCAATCAACTTGTTCAGTATCATTGGCGTAATCTCCTCTACTTGAACATTGATCAAACTCTCTGTAGCAACCCTCTTATATGCTGCCACGTTGCCAAGGTGAGGTGTGAGCAACAGCGCGCCAAATGGCTGTCTCAGTCGAACAATGACTCGTAGAGCTCGAGTCTGCCTTTCCGTCGGCGATAGTGATGAAGGTGGTCGGAGAGATGCTGCATCCTGAGGGGGACCACTAAATGGTCGGCCAAGGCGAGCGATGAATCGAGCTGCTCGCGTTTGTGAGGCTGTTAGTGTGAGACTGGAGACGACGGGAGACCCGTCTTTCAAAGGATAGCTATTGTCTGTATTTTCTGCGGGTAATATCTCTGTTACACTTCCAACAGGATGCCGATCGAGGAGAAAGTCAATCCAAGGATGAACGAGGTACAGTGAGCTGAATCGGGAGAGATCCTCTTCGGTCCTGATCTCCACGACCCCGAGCGAAGCTGTCTGTGCACGAAAAGTACGTCCCGAGCTGCCCTGAGAGGCTGATAAAGGTCCGAGTTTGAAAATAATGCATGGAAGCTTCATCCGTTGTCCTGCAAACGATGGTACAGGGAGCCCATGAAGTTGATCATACAACTCCATGACCAAGGTAGCATTGAATGAAGAGCTTCGCAATCCGGCCGTAATCTTGTCCATTTCGACGCTCTCAAGTGCCAGCGGGATATGTACCGTTGGTTGCTGCCTGAACGCAATGATATTGGTAGGCAGGCAGCTGTTGAAGCTGCTAGATCGCCCTATCCATGCAAGGATAGTTGTATCCCCTGAGCTCATAAGTAGCTGTGCCAAAAGTCGCCCCAATGCCTTGTCTCCCTCACCATATACGACCGGTAATGACATCGAGAATATTCCGAGCAATGAATAAGCTGCATCCTCGACCCGGGTAGTCTGGCGTGTCGATGCTAGGCGAAGCTTTCCCCGAATGTCATCCAAACCCGGTCGGACCGCCATCAAGGTCCCAGCGGATACACCAGTTGCCTCTTCCATTTCAGAAATAATCTCAGGCGACTCCTTGT
>JBBPTP010000616.1:0-15597 GCA_038094195.1 Pulveroboletus aff. carminiporus | reverse complement strand
CCATTAGCCAGGTTCTTCTGTTCTTTGTATATATATTGATTGATGGTAAATGTATCGTCCTCTACTAGTCTGATAGCTATGGGGCTTTCTAGTAGTGTGTTATTCGCATTGTAACACATGCAATGGGTGCCACCACATCAGCCATAAGAAGGCTGACTGTCATCACATCAAATGTCGGGTGTGTAAGAAATTTGCTGTAGGCCACATAGAGTGGCAATGTCCTGTCAAGTCCTGCTCTCCAGTTATTCATTTTCTTCTTCCTTCAATTCCAACCCTGCACTCCCTCTTTCTGTTCCATCTCCACCTATCCCTTGAGTGTGGAGTCCTGCTTACAGTGATCCAGGTTCTGAATTTTCACCTGACAACCTTGTTGCTAATGATCCTATCATACCTGTAGAGGTCTTGCAATCCTTGACTCCCCCAGCTGAACAACTTCCTCATCCCAAAGAAAACTTCTGTGTCTTGTACATCCAAGCTATGGATGACATCAATCTTTATGATGAAAGAAACAAAGAAAGTTTGAAAGATTATTTCATGGATGAAGACAATTCAGATGTAGAAGCTCAGTGTCACACCATGCTTGGTGCAGGTATTCCTTCCAAACATTTATCAAACTCAGAAGTTCCTAGTTGGGACAAACTTGATCTGTTGATTCAGAACATCAAATTTTGAAGAACTGGTAGTTCTTTGGACTTAGTAAGGGGGTAATGTTATGACTTATCCCAGACTTACCAACATGTATGTACCTTTTTTCTCATTTGTCTGCTTACTCATTATGCAAGTACCCTTATGGTTGCATGAGTACCTTCACAGTCATGGATCTTCTTCTTTCATATTTCATGACATTCCATTTGATCACATGATTCACTTACTCAGCAAATCACCTATCACTATATAGTCTTGTTATAGTTCTCTCTTTCTCTCCAAGCTAGAGCTCTCTTGGATATCATCTCTTGTATCTTCTGGTAGTTGTTCCAATCTAGCTCCCTTAGTTCCTCCTTCTATGTATCTTTATCCTCCATATTGATTGAATGCTCCTGAAATCCTCAGGCTACCTCTTGGTAGTATCTTATCTCGTCACTAAAATCTTGCTTCTTGCAAGACTTCCTCATACCCTCATCATCATTGCCTTTAGTACACAACATATTCTCATCATCATTGCTATCTTAGCATGACTCCTTGTCTGTCATCATCCCCATAATCTCTGAGGACTTTGCTTGTCTCTATCTGAGCCAAGCTTAACAATCTCATAGTTCTTATTATGTCATTCAGAGTTCTAAGACTTTTCTTCTTGTTCTACTGTACATTAGTTAATCTGCAGCTTGTTTTCCACTTATATTAAACCTAGGCCAGCTCTAGAGTCAATCAGCTGTCACTACTTAAACATAGCTCTAACATGTATAGCCTCTTTTCCTCACTTGGAATCTATTAGTATCTTTTGCCTAGCACAACTTAAGCTTTACTAAGGACGTTGCAACTCTTCATGAGCTCCTCCCTTAGTAGAATCTCCCTTGAGTGAAAGTTATCCCTAGTATCAAGCACTAGGCCTAACAGTTCCAGGAGCATCCAATCAATCAGGAGGATGAAGACTATAAGGAGATGAGGCAAGAGAGCTAGATTTAGACAAGCTACCTAGATATAAGTGATGGTATCTGAAGAGAGCTCTAGCTTGGAGAAAAGAAGAATGAAGTGGAGAGTTTATATAGTGAAAGATGATTTGCTGAGTAAGTGAATTAGGTAAGTGAACAGAATGTCATGGAACAAGAAAGAAGGACGTTCATGACTACAATGGTACTCATGTGACCATAAGGGTACTCACATAATTGGTAAGCAGATGGAAAGAGAAAAGAGTACACACAATATGGCAAGTCTAGGATAAGTCATAACATATGGTATATCTTTGCTTGAAATTGTCATTTCATGGAACTTATGAATATGGGATCAGATCCTGATATGATCCATGCAACCATTCTTTAGCATGATGAGCATCTTAGAGCATAAAGGTATGTCTGACTGGAATGCATCAATGAGGTAGGCATAGTCTAGTATGTTTCCACTTTGCACAGTTCATACTGTCTCCAGAACTACTAGCTGTTAGACCTAGCACCAATACTTTGTGTGGAACATGAAGTAGTGGGTTTTTAATACTAGGGATAACAGACTTGAGAGAGATTCTACTGAGGGAGGAGCTCATGAAGAGTCACAACATCCTCAATAAAACTTAAGTTGTGCTAGATGAAAAGTGTGAATAGATTCAAAGTAGGGAAAAGTATTACATGATGACAAACTACATCTTAAGTAGTGATCACTTGAAACAACTACAAGCTATCAAACAACCCTATACAGGATTGCTAGTTGTCGAAGTCAAAAGATATGAGAGTGATAAACGAATAGAGGGTTGAATCAAGGAACTCCCCACTTGTAGTGATGAGACTTGAAAGAACTTGATTGGAGACTTTGCATCAAAGTCCCAGCTTTATATACTACATGGGGTTTGTACATATTTGTACTTATTTGTGTAGGTAAATAGTCCATGTTTGGAAACATATAACCATAAAAGGTAATGGTAAGGCTGTACTTAATGTCCATGCATAGGCTTGTGGCGTATCTTTGTAATTGTCAGAGATTAATAACATACTGCACACACATTGTGTGGGAGAATGGAAGTTAAGGAAGCATGATGGACACGTTGTCTGTTATGATCATGAGAATAGAAGTTAAGAAACTTCTACATGGTGATTAAAAGAGAAGTGTGACTTTAGAGAGAGTGGGTTAAGGGTTCATTATTCTTGATATGTGACTTGACTTGGAAAAATAAAGTGAGCATGCTTAGTAAGCTGCTTAGTCAGCAAGCTTAGTCATTGTTTCAGAGAAAAGATGTTAAGTCCTGAAGGACATGGTGTTACAAATGCTCTTTTTTGCAACATCATAACTTATTCAAACACCGATTAAAGCTCCTCTGCAATGAGGTTAAACTAGCCACTCAAGTCTAATGCTTGTTGTTAGGCTTGCAGTTCAAATCAATTACTCCAAAGTCACGATGTCATGAATCCCTTAATCCTTACATCCGCTAAGTCTGAACCAACCCTGCCCTAAACACTGCTAACACTTTCATGATTTCACAACAACACAATGCTTGACATCATGTGACTTACGAATATATGCTTTTGGACTAATTGAACTTTAATAGACAGAATCTAACTTTATTCATACGCTTCCATTTCATGCCTCATGCATTTCATTTCTGCTACCCCTTACCCTATGGCTATGCTCTATGCTTCTCTTCCATTTTGATATGCCACTTAACCCATGTTCTCCTCACTGATGTAATTACTGCTTCACAGCCTTATGGCTGTCCAACCCTTATTTGGATAATGGACCAAATAGATACAAACATGTATTATAGTATATAAGGACCCAAATCGACACCCAAGGGATCCTCAGTCAGATCCTCTTGGGTATTTTCCCTCATCTGCTCATTCTCTAAGTCTACGCTGCCTAGTGGTAACCTGAAAGCTCTAGTAGCAATTAGAGTTGTTTCATTAGGATCTAACTACAGTCTTCACCTTACCACTCTCACCTACAAGCACATGTCACAAGTGGGTGCTATGTTCTACAAAGAAGAAGCCACGCTCATGACGAGCTAGTGGTTTTCAACACTCACCACTTCCTCTCTCCCTTCCCAGCTGCTTCGGTCTGACGAAGCCCTTCTCACTTTTTGTATGCAGCTTCGCGCATAGTAGCGGAGCAAACATTAGACGTAGTAGCAGCCAGCAGAGACTCCGAGCCACCTGCACCTCGAGAAGTCAGGAGCCAGAGCGTCGCAGACTCGCAACCCACCTTAAGAAGTTCATCGCCTGCATCACTGGCAGATCAGTTCTTAGCAGCACTAGAGAAAGCAGGGTTAGATCCCCTGAAAGAATTGACCGACCCCTATGCTGCCGCCATCCTCTTCAATGAGTTCAAGGAAGCAGGGACCTTCAAGGACAGTATCTCGCCCATCACTGACCCCAACCCTTTGTTGAAAGACCAGTCCTATGACCCCAATGATGAACCAATAGTACCAGACCCAGTACCTCTTTACGTCCCACCCCCACCTATCTGCTTGTGGTCAAGCGAAACAACCACCAGCTCTCCTTTAACCCCCGTCTCAATATTAGAGGTGGAAATTAAGAAAGAAGAAGAAGCACTGGTACTATACATACCACTAAGACCTGCCAAGAGAAAGGCAGAAGACGAAGAACCCTCTGTACATGGGAAGTGTCAGAGGAAAAGAATAGCCATACCTAGCATAAGGAGGCTAAGAGAAGGTGAACCATTTGCAGATGAAAACTACACTATGAAAGTACTACGCCCCTGGCTATCCTTACATCGCCCAAAGAAGTTTTTATAGAGCAATAAACAATTCATCATGTCTCTTTCACAAGTACTCCATAACTCCAGCGCGAGCTGGACTGACCAAGCAAATGCAATCATAGCAGAATTCAATACAGCGAGTTCAGTAATCTTGCAACTTAACACAACAATCAATGCCCAGCAAGTAGAGCTGGTAGCCTTAAGGGCACAAGCAGCAGCACGTGCCACAGCAGGAGCACAAGTGGCCATAGGCCAAGCAGCATCCATGGGAGGATATTTCCGAAAAGTAGAAATTTTCTCAGACCCTGAAAGTTATGACGACTCTAGGGCAAAGTTCGAAGAATGGTGGAGCAAAATGAAGGCTTGGCTCACCATTAACAGCACCGCCATCACACCCGGCTTGTACAACGCAGTACTTGCTGTTCTCTCATGACTCACCAGCGTAAAAGCGGGCCGGTTCACAGAAACATGCTTAATCAAGGGTCATGCCTATACATGGGCAACTCTAGAACAAGAAATGGAGGGTCTGTTTAGATCTGCCAATAAAGTTGATTGGGCCTACAAACAAATTGATGGGTTCACACAGAGCAACATGCCCATCGATGAATTCATTGTAAAATGGGAATCACTTTATAACCAAGCATCACTCAACGACTCCGACGCCGTAAGGCTGCTAGAGAAAAACGTATCAAGGGGCATTATTGCCCAAATCTTTAAAGAAGGCAAATGGCAGCAAACGCCAGCAGCCTACCTCGCAGAAATCTGCCGTGTCGGTACGGCAAAAGAAGCCCTCGATTTTATAATGGGCCATACCACACAAAGAAGCAATAATTTCAAGGGCAAAGGACAAAAGAAGTCCAATGCCATGGACATCGATGCAACAGACCGCAGGCCGTTTAAATGTTACAACTGCAGGAAGGAAGGTCACTCTTTGAAAGAGTGTCCAAAACCAAAAGTAGAGTGCCCCAAGTGCAAGTACGTGGGAGGTGCTCACAAGAAAGGATGCCCGAAAGGAAAAGATCACAAGGCCAGAATGGCCGAAGAGTGAAGCGACTCGGAAGATGAGAATCTGAGAAACTCAAAATCAAACCTGGACTGTATGGTTCAGAAGATGTCACATGAAGAGGCCGAGGCCTACTTCAAAGACTTATTCATTACCCATTCCAAAGAAAAGGGAAAAGGCAAGGCAACATAAGTGCACCGGGCATAGACATTGCAAGAAAGAATCATTATACAACCCTGGAGGTTAAAGAAAGTTCGGACTCAGATGTATCTATAGATTCCATGAACGGAGACTCTCTCAACGGAGAGGTTTGCCAGGGCATCCATAAGGATCACCCTTTTTGCACCATTTCACATCTGAAGAAGAACGACGACAATGAAATCCTGGAAGAAATTTTTATTTGAAACGTTAATGTCCAAAAGGAAATCAATTTGGAAGTCACCATCGCTCCTGGACAAAATAAAAAATCCACGATCAAGGCAGATGCACTGCTAGACAGTGGTGCTAACATCATATTTATTGACAAAGCATGGGCTGAGAAACACAATCTACTGATGAAGCCCTTGTCATGACCCATTCCAGTCTATAATGTAGATGGAACCAAGAATTCCGCTGGATCTATTATGCACTCTGCGGACTTAATTATTACGTATCAAGGTCATCAAGAATGAGTGTTGGCAGAAGTCACCACCCTGGAAAAGAATCAACTAATCCTGGGATACTCTTGGCTTAAACGCCACAACCCCAAAATTGACTGGGCTAAGGGGACAGTAAAACTTAACCGATGTCCCAGGTCTTGCCAGATGCTCTCTGACCACGCTACCTTTTTGGCCATGCTTGATAAGGAAGAACAGGAACAAGCCTATGCAGCTTATTACCTACGTGCTGCCACAGAACAACCCGTTAAAACAGACAAGACTGCAGAGCAGCTTGTACCAAAGCAGTTCCACAAATTCCTGAAAGTATTCCATAAAGGAGAAAGTGAACGCATGCCCATACGAAAACCCTGGGATCATGCCATAGACTTCAAAGATATGTTCAAACCTAAGAAAGGATGCATTATACCCCTCTCTGTCATAGAACAGGAAGAAGTTTCAGCGTTCATAGATGATCAATTAAAGAAGGGTTACATAAGACCTTCAAAGTCTCCTCAAACGTCACCTGTGTTCTTCGTACCAAAGAAGGATGGACGAAAACAGATGGTACAAGATTACCGATACCTTAATGAGCACATGGTTAAAAACAACTACCTGCTACCACTCATTTCACAGCTAGTTGATAAACTCAAAGGAGCTAAGTTATTTATGAAGATGGATCTTAGATGGGGATACAACAATGTATGCATCAAAGAAGGTGATGAATGGAAGACTGCATTTGTTTGCTTCAGAGGAGCATTCGAACCCCTCGTCATGTACTTCGGACTATGCAATTTCCCAGCCACATTCCAAGCAATGATGAACAAAATCTTTGCTGACATGGAAGCCGTAGTGGTTGTCTACATCGATGATCTATTAATATTCACTAAAGATAACGACAAGGACAAACATGACAAAATCGTACTAGAAGTCCTCTGTCATTTAGAAGAAAATGACTTGTTTGTCAAGCCAGAAAAGTGTACATTCCACGCCATGGAAATTGAATTTCTTGGCATGTTTGTGGGACAAAATGGCATTAGAATGGACGAATCTAAAGTTAAAGCTATTCTGGAATGGCCCGCACCCAAAACAGTGCGAGGTGTTCGTGCTTTCCTAGGACTAGCAAACTTCTATCGAAGATTCATCAAAGACTTCACTAAAGTGGCTAGACCACTCCACGACCTGACAAAGAAGGATGCCAAGTTCGCATGGGAAAGTCCACAACAAGAAGCATTTGACACGCTTAAACAAGCATTTACTATGGCACCTATACTCGCCTATCCAGATAACAATAAGAAATTTCAGCTAGAAGCCGATTCATCAGAATTCATGACAGGAGCAGTGCTCTCTATTTATGAAAATGACGAGAAATGGCATCTGGTCGCATATTTCTCTCATGCCCTTAACTCCACAGAAAGAAACTATCCAATCGCTGACAAAGAGATGCTCAGCGTAATATGAGCATTGGAAGTTTGGAGACATCACCTTGAAGATGCAAGGCATGAGTTTGAAATATGGAATGACCATGCCAACCTACAATTCTTTATGACAAGACAAGATCTCAACCATCGCCAAGTGCGATGGTCTCAATATTTATCCAGATTTAACTGCAGATGGGTACATAAGGCTGGAACCATGATGGGAAAAGCCAATGCCCTATCTAGACGAGAAGATCACCTTGAAGGGATCGAAGATGACAACAAAGGAATTGTTGTTATCTCCCCAGATAAGATCAGACAGACACTTCTGATCTCAGATGAAGGGGTCTCGATTAAGCAATGCATTTTTAATGCAACAATGTGCCTGACGGAAACGCAAACCCGAAAGATACTCGAAAAAGAAAAACTTGAAACCCACGATGACAGTCTACTGTATGACCAACACGAAAGAATTTATATCCTGGATATGCCCCAGTATCCACTCTTACGCATGGGAGTCACCCGACTTCATCATGATACTCCAGTTGCTGGTCATCCTGGATATGAGAAAACTATAGAATTACTGCATGTAACAAATGCTGCCTAATGCAATACCTCGTCCTTCAGGACTTAACACTCGTCCTTCGGGACTTAACACTCTCATTAACAAACAATGATTAAGCAGCTTACTAAGCACACTCGCTTTTCTCAAACCCAAGTCAAGTCACATATCAAGGGTACAAACCCTTGACCCACCTTCGTTAACGTCACGCTTCTTTTTAATTACCATCTAGAAGTCCCTTGACTTCTACTCTCACGATCATAATGGACAAACATGTCCATCATGCTTCCTAACTTCCATTCTGCCACACCACAAGGGTGCCTCATGCACTTAATTACCGCTCACGCCACAAACCTATGCACAGATATGTTCCGAGTCACAAGGACTCATCACGCACAGCCTCAATTACCTTTTATGGATATATGATTCCTAAATGGACTATTTACGTAGCCAAACATGTACAAATAGATACACATACCCATGTAGTATATAAGACTGGGACTTTGACACAAAGTCTCCAATCAAGTTCTCTTCTAATATTCATCACTACGAGTGAGGAATTTCTTGATTCGACCATCTACTCTTTTCCTTTATTCTTTTGACTTCCACTTGCACAATCCTGTATAGGGTTGACTATTAGCTCGTAGTTGTTTCACTGCAATGCAGTTATTGGTGGCCAGGAATGGCTACTTATGTTAAAGATTATGTCAAACATTGTGACAGGTGCCAACATTTCAAAGGATCAAATCAAGCCCCAGCTGGCTTGTTACAACCTTTAGAAGCACCTCAAACTCCATGGGAACACATTTTCACAGATTTCATTACAGACCTTCCCAAATCTCATGGATTTGACGCGATCTTGACAGTCGTAGATCGCTTCTCAAAGGAAGTCGAATTTATTCCCATGCATAAGATGTGCATGGCCCTAGATATGGCCAAACTCTATCTAAATTATATTTGAAAGCATCACAGTCTTCCTAAATCCATCATTTCTGATCGTGGACCTCAATTCACATCAGCCGTAATGCAAGAGCTTTGTAAGCATCTTGGCATAGACTGCCATCTTTCCATAGCATTCCACCCACAAACAGATGGACAAACAGAACAAATGAATCATGAAGTTCAACAGTATCTTTGTATATTCACGGCAGAACGACAACACGAATGGGTTGATTGGCTAGCCCTCGCCCAATTCTCATATAATTCTAAACGTAACGCTTCTACCAAAAAGATGCCCTTTGAAGTTACATGTTCATATCATCCAAGAATGGGATTTGAACAAGGAATGGCTAAAGCTCCCGCTGCAGAAACTTTTGCTGAGCAAATAAAGACGGTTTTACAAGAAGCTTACAATAATATATTAAAAGCACAAGAACGGATGAAGGCAAATGCTGATAAACATAGATCATCTGCACCAAACTATGCCATTGAAGACTCTCCATGGAAAACCTTCACTTGACGTGAGCTTCTAAGAAACTTTCCGAAAGATGGCTAGGACCTTATGAAATCGTCAAGCTAATGGAACCAAATGTAGTCAAGCTATGCCTGCCTTGCTCAATGAAAATCCACCCCGTTGTTAATGTATCTGTTACAGGTGCACTCTACGCTATAGTGCATTACGATTACTGAAGCTACAAGCACTACGGATACGGACTAAAAATATGGACACTCTTAAGTTTTATCTTATCAGTACCGGATTTACTGATTACTCTTTATTTTCACATCTTCACATGTGCACATAGTCACATATCACTTATTCACCATTTCACGACATCACGATTATCACTCTTGATGGAGTCATGCTTCACGATCATCACGACCCCTATCTTTATGAGTCACGATCATAGACGAACCACACCTGATGCTTGAGGCATAAGGCTATGACTTCCATTCTACCACATCTATGCTTCTTATTCACATTAAATCCACACCTTATGTGTATATGCTTCCCTTCCATTCTTACTTATTAGATACACATTGTAACATCATGGACGACACAGGATATCTCTAGATGAGGCATCCATAGATACAAACACTAGTAGAGTATATATATGACCCATGTAAGAGCCAGAGGACTCTAACCAAGTCTACTCTGGAGTTTCCCCTATTAACAATAAGACTATTATCTTCACTCCATAACTCTGGTTCCTAGCTTGTAAGCAAAGCTAGTCAAGTCAAACCCACTTGGTAAAGGATACCACAAGAGTAACAAGACACTTCTCTTGGGCAACTACTATTGCCTCTTGACGGCTACGCCTCAGGGGTTTAGGGTTGTTTCAGTATCCCAGGTTAAACCCTATAAAGAATGACTGAACGGGCAAGAGCTGTACCGACCGGGACCCGTGCAAGTCATGGAAGATAGAAACAATGAATGGGAGGTGGAATACATTGTGGACTCCCGACTCAAAGGTCGACATCTGGAATATTTAATTCACTGGAAAGGCTATGACAACACAGAACGTACTTGGAAGCCCCGAGCCAATCTGACACATGCGCAAGACACTGTGAAAGAATTTCACCATTTACACCCAGCAGCTCCACGTGTCATCAATATCGACGAAAGCCTATTCCCTAAATTATTTGAAAAATATGAAAACCAGACCAACTTAACACGCCCTGCCGAAATACCCTTCAATCGCCTGGAATGCGATTCATAAGGAGGGGATAGTGTTACAAATGCTCTTTTTTGCAACATCATAACTTATTCAAACACCAATTAAAGCTCCTCCGCAACGAGGTTAAACTAGCCACTCAAGTCTAATGCTTGTTGTTAGGCTTGCAGTTCAAATCAATTACCCCAAAGTCATGATGTCACAAATTCCTTAATCCTTACATCTGCTAAGTCTGAACCAACCCTGCCCTAAACACTGCTAACACTTTCATGATTTCACAACAACATGATGCTTGACATTGTGTGACTTATGAATATACGCTTTTGGACTAATTGAACTTTAATAGACAGAATCTAACTTTATTCGTACGCTTTCATTTCATGCCTCATGCATTTCATTTCTGCTACCCCTTACCCTATGGCTATGCTCTATGCTTCTCTTCCATTTTGATATGCCACTTAACTCATGTGCTCCTCACTGATGTAATTACTGCTTCACAGCCTTATGGCTGTCCAACCCTTATTTGGATAATGGACCAAATAGGTACAAACATGTATTATAGTATATAAGGACCCGAATCGACGCCCAAGGAATCCTCAGTCAGATCCTCTTGGGTATTTCCCCTCATCTGCTCATTCTCTAAGTCTACGCTGCCTAGTGGTAACCTGAAAGCTCTAGTAGCAATTAGGGTTGTTTCACATGGTATTGAAATAGACAGCGTTTGTAACACTACCTCCTTTCTATGAATCGCATTCCAGGCAATTAAAGGGTTGTGTGGTCCTCTCCGGAATAAGTTTTCCACAGTACTTGAATAATCAAATAAATTTGACTGCCGACATCCACAACTTTCATGGAGTGTTGGAGTATTTTCTATGAAAATCTTTTATTACTTGTTGGGCATTCTTTAGGTTACCTTCCAGTTCCCAGGTACAGTCATCTTCAGACCATCCACACCAATAGACTAGGTATTCCAACCTTCGTCCTTTCATGTGAGAATCAACGAAGTAGTCAATCTCGTACTCTTTGTCACGATCTTCTGTCACATGTGATGGACCTGCCATTGGAGCTTCCTGTCCCTGCAGCCTTTCCTTGTATGGCTTTAGACAAGATACATTTATAACAGGATGAATTTTCATTGTTTTTGGCAAGCGGAGTTCACATGCATTAGGACCCCTCAGTGCAATGACATCATAGGGACCGATCCACTTCTCTTGAAGTTTACATGATGCATGTGGAAGTCAGAGATGCTCCATGCTGAGCCAAACTTTATCTCCTATCTTATACTCTGGTGCATCGGATCGGTGCTTATCCACTTGTTCTTTCATCTTTTTCTTTGCTTCATCAATGTTTTTATGTGTGTTTTCTAATATTTTCTCTATCTTTTCTACCATTGCTTTGGCTGCTGGAGCCTTTGTCTTTCATTGTTCAAATCCCATCCTTGGTAGATATGAATGTGTGACTTTGAAGGGACTTATCTTCATCATCAATTGTTTCTTAATATTATAAGAGAATTATGCTAGGGGCAACCATTCTACCCAATTCTCTGGTGGTGAATATATGGAGATAGCTCTGCATCTCCTGATTGATTCTTTCTGTCTGGCCATCCATTTGAGGATGAAAGGTGGTAGAGAGCTTCGGAGTGATGCCCAGACATTTACATAAATCTTTCATTACCTGCATGGCAAACTGCAGTCTGCAATCCGAAATGATTGTTCGTGGAAGTCCATGATCTTTCCAGACATGGAACAAATATAACTTAGCAGTTTTCAGACTTGTGATATTTTTAGAACAAGGGACAAATTCTACTTCTTTTGAAAATCTGTCCACGACCACGAGGATTGAGTCATGTCCATCAGAAGTAGAGAGATCTATAACAAAATCGGTGGAGACATCCACCCATGGCATATGTGATGTATCTAAGGGTTGGAGTTTTCCTGATGGAGCCTTGTTGGTTCCTTTGAATTGTGCACATCTATCGCACCTTGATACATAATCCTTAATGAATGTGGATAGATCAGGCCACCAATATTGAAACAACCCTAAACTCCTGAGGTGTAGCCGTCAAGAGGCAATAGCAGTTGCCCAAGAGAGGTGTCTTATTACTCTTGTGGTATCCTTTACCAAGGTGATCTTGACTAGTCTTGCTTATAGACTAGGAACACAAGTGGAGGAGTGAAGATAATAGTCTTATTGTTAATAGGAGACAACTCCAGGAAGACTTGGTTAGAGTCTTCCAGCTTTACATGGGTTGTATATATACTCTACTAGTGTTTGTATCTATAGACACCTCATCTAGAGATATCCTGTGTCATCCATGATGTTACAATGTGTATCTAATAAATAAGAATGGAAGAGAAGTATAAACATACACATAAGGTGTGGATCTAATATGAATAAGAAGCATAGATGTGGTAGAATGGAAGACATAGCCTTATGCCTCAAGCATCAGGTGTGGTTTATCTATGATCGTGACTCATAAAGATAGGGGTTGTGATGATCATGAAGCATGACTCCATCAAGAGTGATAATCGTGATGTCGTGAAATGGTGAATAAGTGATATGTGACTATGTGCACATGTGAAGATGTGAAAATAAAGAGTAATCAGTAAGTCCGGTACTGATAAGATAAAACTTAAGAGTGTCCGTGTTCTTAGTCCGTAATCCGTAGTTGTAGTCCATATTCGTAGTGCTTGTAGCTTCAGTAATTGTAATGCACTATAGTGTAGAGTGCACCTGTAACAAATATGATCTTTCAATCAGTTCCTGTGTCTTTTCAGCACCCAGATGTCCAGCAACTGGTGTGTCATGATGTAGTCTAGTGATCTCAAGACGAAGATCCTTGGCAATGTACTCGTTTTTGGTCAGAACGTATAACTAATCTTCTTTATCATAGAGAGTATCATTTTCTTCTTGGCATATGCCATACTTTCAGCATATTTCACGTACCTCAGATTCTTTTATTAATGAGGTAGCTCTTGTGACTTCTGTTCTAAGAAGATCTCCTAGATCTTTAATTTCCGTCATCTTAATGGAGTTAGGTGGGATTACTAATATTTGCTTGTTGTCATCTTCCATCCCTGCCCTGTGATCCTCTCTTCTTGATAAGGCATCTGCTTTTCCCATTGACGTCCCAGGTTTATGTATCCATTTGAAATTGAAGCACAATAAGTACTGTGCCCATCTGGCTTGTCACCTATTTAAATCCTGCTGTTTCATGAACCACTGCAGGTTGGCATGATCATTTCAGATTTCAAACTGGTACCGAGATCCTTCTAGATGGTGTCTCCACATTTCCAATGCTTTAATTACCGAGAGCATTTCTTTGTCAGCAATTGAGTAATTATATTCTTCTGATTTCATGCTGTGCGAAGCAAAGGCTGTGGGATGCCACTTTTCTCCTTTCTTAACTGACAGTACTGCCCCTGTAGCATAATCTGAGGTGTTAGTTTCAAGGCGGAACTCCGATTTATCATCTGGGCAAGCCAGAATCAGAGCAGTTGTAAATTTTCTTTTTAAAGTTTCAAAGGCATGCTTCTGGGCATCGCTCCATACAAAAGGAATGTCTTTCTTTGTTAGGTCATTGAGAGGGCATGCAACTTGTGCATAGCCTTCAATGAACCTTCTATAGAAGTTTGCTAATCCAAAGAAACTTCTTACTCCTTAAACATTCTTAGGAGTGGGCCATTCCAAAATGGTTTGAACTTTATCTTGTTCCATTTTAATTCTGTCGGTGGAGACCTTCATGCCAAGGAATTTCACTTCTTTGACGTGAAAGGAACATTTTTCTGGCTTCACAAACAGGTCATTTTCCTACAACCTGTGAAGAACTTCATTCACCAACTTAGCATGTTCTTCTACATCGTCCATTTTTGTAAATATTAATAGATCGTTGATGTACACCACCACAATGTCTTCCATATCAGCAAAGATTTCATTCATCATCACTTGGAAGGTGGCTGGTGAATTGCATAGCCCAAAGTACATCACGAGGGGTTCATAAGCTCTGTGGAAGCATACAAATGTGGCCTTCCATTTGTCTCCTTCTTTGATCTGAATGTTATTGTAACCTCATCATAGATCCATTTTCATAAATAGTTTTGCTTCTTTGAGCTTCTCGATCAATTGGAAAATCAGCAGCAATGGGTAATTGTTCTTCACTGTGTGCTCATTCAGGTATCTGTAATCCTGAACCATCTGCTTCTTTCCATCCTTCTTTGGGACAAAGAACACCAGTGATGTTTGCAGTGACTTTGAAGGATGAATGTATCCCTTCTTTAATTGATCATCAATGAATGCTGACACCTCTTCTTGTTTCTTTATGGAAAGTGGAATGATCTGACCCTTCTTGGGCATAAATGATTCTTTGAGATCAATTCCATGATCCCATGGCTTTCGCAACGGCATATGTTCTGAGTCATGCTTGTCAAATACCATGCGATACTTGTGATAGCACTTGGGAACCATTTTCTCAAGGGTCTTTTCCTTTTTCTCAACAGGTTTCTCGAGTGCAGCTCGGAGATGGTACACATTTCATGCACAATCCTGTTCTTCATGTTCCTTCTTCATGATCCACATGGGAACTTCTTGCAACATTTTACAACTGTGTGAGCATTGGGTCATCTTGACAGTACCCTTTTCCCAATTAATTTCTGGGTTGTGTTGCTTCAACCATGAGTTGAAACAACCCTAAACCCCTAAGGTGTAGCTGTCAAGAGGCAATAGCAGTTGCCCAAGAGAGGTGTCTTATTACTCTTGTGGTATCCTTTACCAAGGTGATCTTGACTAGTCTTGCTTATAGACTAGGAACACAAGTGGAGGAGTGAAGATAATAGTCTTATTGTTAATAGGGGAAACTCCAGGAGAACTTGGTTAGAGTTCCCTGTTTCTACATGGGCCGTATATATACTCTACTAGTGTTTGTATCTATAGATACCTCATCTAGAGATATCCTGTGTCGTCCATGATGTTACAATGTGTATCTAATAAGT
Source organism: Pulveroboletus aff. carminiporus (assembly GCA_038094195.1). NCBI lineage: Eukaryota > Fungi > Basidiomycota > Agaricomycetes > Boletales > Boletaceae > Pulveroboletus > Pulveroboletus aff. carminiporus. Next base: position 23 of record JBBPTP010000616.1, on the reverse strand, counting down.
AAGAATGGAAGAGAAGTATAAAC
>JBBPTP010000614.1:0-15670 GCA_038094195.1 Pulveroboletus aff. carminiporus | reverse complement strand
TCCAGTGGAGGTGGGTTAAGATGAGGTTAATATGGCATGTATGTACCTCACATGCATTCTGGCCTATATATACCTTGATGTTATGCTTTTGTTGAGCAACAGCTTCATCCATATTGATGACTGGAGGGGATATTGGTGGTGTGGATGTTAGTAGAGTTGATAAGTTGGCCATTGAATGTCTATCTATGTTACAGATGCACTTTAAGCCTATAGTGCATTATGATTACTGAAGCTACAAGCACTACAAATATAGATAATCATTTTTCTAAGTTTTATCTTATCAGTACTGGTTTTACTGATTATTCTTTATTTTCACATCTTCACATCTTCACATGTGCATATAGTCACATTTCACTTATTTACATCTTCACAATTTCATGATTTCACACTTTGATAGAGTCACACCTTCATGATCATCATGACTCCTATTCTTATGAGTCATGATCATAGACAAACCACATCTGATACTTGAGGCATCAGGCTATGTCTTCCATTCTACCACATTTATGCTTTTCATTCACATTAGATATACACCTTAGGTGTATGTTTATGCTTCTCTTCCATTTCTACTTATTAGATATACATTGTAACCTCATGGACTACACAGAATATCTCTAGATAAGACATCCATAAGGACAAACATAGATAGAGTATATATATGACTCATGTAGAGCCAGGAGACTCTAACCAAGTCTTCTCTGAAGTTTTCCCTATTCACAATAAGATCTATTATCACTCCATTACTCTGGTTCCCCAGCATAAGTTAGCTAGGTCAAGTCAAGCCCACTTGATAAAGGTTACCACAAGGATAACAAGACACTTTTCTTGGGAAATTCCTATTGCCTCTTGATAGCTACACCTCAGGGGTTTAGGGTTGTTTCAATCTAACTGTACAGACATCAAAGGGGAGTTAGAGGGTATGCTTACACTATGAGAAAGGACTTGAACTCTAGAATTCATAAACATGGTGGATAGAGGAGTCTAAGACTAAGAGGCCTGGAACTAGAACAATAGCTTATAGAGAATGGCCTTACTGTTACAGGTGCACTCTAAGCCTATAGTGTATTATGATTACTGAAGCTACAAGCACTATGAATATGGATAATTATTTTCTAAATTTTATCTTATCAGTACTGGTTTTACTGATTAGGTCTTGTCCACTTTGCATAGTAGCAACTTCAGGTAGTGGTAGCTATGCTTACATTGTCCCAGGTGCTGGGGAGTGGTGCCTGCTTACTAACTGATCAACCTGCTGATAAGATGTGCTGGCAATGATATTGCCCATGTGAACTCTTCCTGTTCCCCCCATAGATCTTAAAGCTTAGGTAATTATTTAGAGTGAGCTCGAGTGTTGGCAGCAACTCCTTGTGCTGTTGACAATGATAATCGCCCACATATCCTACTACTATCAGTTGCTCTTTCTCTTCAAACGAGAGAGAATTCCATATCATACATCCATCTTGACTGGTGAAGGGTGGATTCTGAAGCTGCTCAATGGCCATCCTAATTGAATCAAGACATCACTTGGTGTTTCCCATGACATCTTTGATGTGCTTACCCAGATGTTGGTGGAGAACAGGATCAAGAAATTGCACTGTGATATTTTGGTTGAAGAGCAACTCAGTAACTCACCAACCACAATTTTAAAGTAAAAAAAAAATCTATAGTGAGCAAACAGCTGAATGGTTAGCAGGTACTTCAAGCAGATGGTGGAGTTTTTCTCATCAGGTCACTTCTACTCGTCAAATGTCCAACTTCCAATGGTCAATACACCTGTGGTAAGCAAGATCTTGGATGATTACCACTTCTGACACTTCTTAGACTGTGTTAGGGCAGTTGATGGGATGCATATTCATGCGTTCATACTGATTGAGGAGCACATGAATATATGAAATCAAAAGGGGGCAATATCACAGAATTGTTTGTTCATATGTAATTTTGACTTCCTGTTCATATATGCAGCGATGGGGTGGAATGGGTCAACAACTGATGCAACTATATGGCACAATGCACATACTGATAGTTTGTACATACCTGAAGGGAGATACCTCCTTGTGGATGCAGAGTTTGGGGGATTGGACGCACTCCTGGTTCTGCACTGTGGTGTGTAATACCATCTGAAAGAGTGGCACCAAACAAATCTACAGTAAGCTTGGAAAGTGAGACAGTTGGTAGTGGCACTCACCAATAGTGCCAGCCCACAGAACGAAAAGGAATTGTTCAACCTACATCACACAAGTCTTCAAAACATCATTGAGTGAATATTCGGGGTTGTGAAGTGACAATGGAGGATTTTGCTGCTTGCACCTGAATACCACATGGACATGCAAGCATGTATCCCAGTAGCACTTTGTGCCATTCACAACTTTATTCAGAGGTTAGATCCTGATACTTTTTTTACCCTAGAATTCCAAGCAGAGCACTTAGAACAGTCAAACACTGGAGATGATGACAATGACAATGATGAGGTTCCTGGGTTTCTTGTGGATGGTCCAGTCAGTATAGCAAAGAGATATAGAGTAGAGGAATGATGCAATCATATTGTGAAATTGATGTGACAGGACTACTGCTGTGAGTCAAGAGAAAAAGGATACATGTAGATGAATGTGAACGACACTATACATCTTAGTTAAGATTAGCTGTAGGTTAGAAATTCTAGTATAAGCCTGTCAATGTACTGCTTTAATTAATCAACCCACCAGAATTCATGCTTTGTCATTGCTTGTTGATGTCCTTCTTGGCTTGGATCTCTGCGAGCATATTCAAGATCCACAACTCCTGTGATTCCTTGTTGAACTTGAGGAAAAACTTGACGTGGGTCTTGTTTTGTATATCACTCATGTAATCAGCAAGAGCATTGACTTTCATCAGATTGAGGTTAAACAACATGAGCACTTCAGAGGCATGCTCAATGTAGTCATCATCACTTGATGACAGAGATTGTGCCTGTGTGAGTCCAAGTGAAGCAAGCATAACAGGTTTCAGAGCAGCAGGGTCAATGTTTCTAAGAAAGGCACCTAACTGCTGTAACACAGCAGTTCTCTCAGCCTACACCTGCTTGGCAACAGATGATGGATGGGATCATTTCTTCAAAGTGTCTAATCCTGTACTGGAGCTAACAGTACTTGATGCCTTTTGCTTCTGACTGATGCTTGTGACTGCTGAGGACACCTTAGAAACAGTAGATTTGGAAGGACAGGAGAGGTAAGTAGATAGTGAATTAGAAGCAGTGATGTTCAGGTCAGCAAAGCTGGTCATATTTGCTGGGGCCATACTAGTAACAGAAGGGGCCATGGCAAGGGAATGATCAACATCCATTGAGCCATCAGCAGGACATGGAGTGTTCGACAGCCCAGATCGGAGAAGCTTTCTTTTTGTGGTGAGGGTTGTAAATGTGCAACTGTCTGGGAGATGAGGACATGAGGGGGGATACATCATCCTAGTATGGCCACAGGTTGTCACAGTACTTTGCTACATTTGGATGTGACTGGAAAGTGTCAAAAAGAACATAGAATAAGAGATATTTACATTACCTTACAATATGAAAGCCATGCTGGCTCAGTCACAGCGTCAATAATTGCCCCTCAATTGTTAGAGTAGACAAAACCAGATGCTAGCCCCTTTATGTGCTCAATCATATAATACTTGGATTTGAGCTTCAGTGGACTTGAGTCAGCTTGGTGCACATAATGAGTGTTATCTATACATACATTTCTTCACTTCATGTTACAGGACTTGCCTGTTTTCAGCACCATTTGAGTGGGGAACTTTGCATTCAGCTCTGCCACAATCTTGTTGTATATTTCATTCTTGAATCCATTGTTGCTAGCTGATCCATGATGAAGAACAAGAAGATTGACAAGTTTGTCCATTTTTTCACTGGTCCATATAGTTCAGGGAGTGGAACAATGGCTGGATGTGGCTCTTCTTTTGCCACTAGACTCCTGGGCTGCCAGATTAATGATGCCCCTTACAGAGCAATGGGATTGAGTTGATCCCTCTGAGGTTGATGAAGACAAATGGCTCTTTGCATGGATCATAGGGGAACTTATGGTGGGCATGGTGGGTGGCATTGTGGCCATGCTGATGCTTCTTGGTCTTAGTGCCACCAGCTGGGTACATCATGTGACTAACTATATAGGGTAATAGATATGGACTTACAGCTAACTGAAGTTACTGTTGTGCAAACTGGACAAGACCTTACTCTTTATATTCACACTTTCATAACTTCATGTTGTTACACCTTGATGAAGTCATACCTTCACAATCATAGATTAACCACACCTGATACTTAAGGCATCAGGCTATGTCTTCCATTCTGCCATATCTATGCTTCTCATTCACATTAGATACACATCTTAGGTGTATGTTGGAAACCAACCATGGCTAGTGGTGGAAACACTGAGATGAGCAGGCACAAGCAAACTGAACCAAGCTCTATGGAGCAACTACAAGGTATGAGGACAAGCAATGACTAGCATATATCTATGATGTGATGCATAGATATATGGCATGACACATGACTGTATGCCAACAGGCTTACACTCTTCCACCCTTCCAAAAAGGCAAATCTATGGAAAAACAAACTGAAAAGAATCAAATGGATGAATGAACATGAGTCTGAACAAATGTGCAAACAAGGGCCCAATTAAGAACCACAGGTGTATGAATAGGAAGAACTATGATGAGTGCATACCATTATCAAGGGCCTGAATGAATAAAAGAAAAATCCAAATTAATAATTGTCATCATCATCATCTATATCAAGGTAATCATTCTTGCTGCCATAATTATTAAGATTAGCCTTCAGCATGACAACAGCAATGAGGTCTGAGTCTGCAGCAACAGAATGAGGGACAACAGCACAGCCAGGACTGTTTGTGGACATCATAGCATCAGAAAGATAGGCAGCAGTAGAGACATGACCCAAAGATATGAAGCCACCACTGTGGGATGTGCTGTCCCAAGCAGCAGCCACAGTGTGAGTGGAGCCAGCTAGTGAATGATTGTGCCAAGGAGGAATTCTGCATTTCATATAATCAGGGCAGTTCCAGAGGTCTTCACACAGCCTTCCATGACAAGACTAGCCCAAGTGGTGGCCATCATATTGATAAGAGAGTCAACCTTAGTGGTCTCATACACAAGAGAGGATAATGCATGAACACAGAATTGTAGAACAGGGTGCAAAAATATTAGGAGGTGATTCTTGAAAATTGAGTCTGAGATCATATAACTGACATCTGTGGAGGCCAGTGCATTGCAAGCTGCTTGGAGTTGCATGACAAAATCTTGAAAAGACTGGTTTCCTTGCATAACAGCATAAAATTTTTTGAGTGCATCAAGACACCAACCAGATGAAATAAAGCAATCCTTGAAATGCACAGCAAAAAGATCCCAAGTCAGAAGGAGCTTGAGTGTGTTGTGGTTCTCACTCCACCAAATACTTGTAGATGGTTCCTCCAGCTTCATGCCTGCCAGTACAACCTATAACTGTGGGAACATAGCACTTGGATTATTAAATGCAGACCATGCAAAGAAGGTGTTGATAGTAGCAGGTTTGAGAGGGCCAAAGAAGGTGGGCATCTCAAGCTTCAACATTTTGACAGCACGTGGAAGCAGTTCCTGTGGCTGCTTCCCAGAGTTAGGGGCAGCATGACTTGAGGATGATGAAGAATCAGCAATGGGCTCTTCAGTGGTATCAGCAGACCCAGCCTGAGATAGATGTGGTGGAGAGTCCCAAGGCATCAGTGTGGAAAGTGCTGTGCATTGACAAGCATGTCCAGATGGATATAGGAAGTCATGGAGATGTACAGGGATGTGCAAATTTAAATGCAGCAGGCAAGATAAAGTCAGCAGATTCAGATCCAGGATGAGATGTAATAAGGATGAGTGACAATGATGAGTGTTAAGCTTGGCCTGGGTAGGGACAAGCAAAGCCCTTCTAAAGATAACGGAGACGACGACGCATAAGTAGTCATGCTATGAAAGCAACGACAACGAGGATAGATCGTGCTAGAAGAGCAACGACTATGAGAGTGCGAGAGAGTTATGCTGTGAGCAACAACTTAGCTATGATGAAAGATACTACCACGAAGGTAGCCCAGGGATTCGGGGAGCGCTCAATCAGGGTGGAGAGCGAAGACACACAGGAGGTGAAACAAGAGAGCTAGATTGGATGCTAACTACCAGAGGATACAAGGGACAATATCCAAGGGAGCTCTAGCTTAGGGAAATGGAGGTGTACACGATGAGGTATAAATAGTGAAAGGTGATCTGCTGAGTAAGCAGATCATAGAACGGAGTAGAAGGTCATGGAACAATCAAGAAGGAAGACCATGACTATGGAGGTACTCATGTGATCGTAAGGGTACTCACATGATACGTAGGCAAGAAGGGAAGGAAAAGAGGAAAAGCGTACACACGGTTGAGATAAGTCTGGGATAAGTTGTAACATTACCCCCTTACTATGTCTGAAGAATATTCTATTCTTCAATATTTGGCCCCCAGGACCATGATTTCAATTTCATCCCAGCAAGGGACTTTGCTATTCTTCAGGTGGATTTGAGGGATTCCAGTGTCCATCATTGCCCGCCGACGAGCTTCTACATTCAATACATCTTCATCGGCCGAATAGTCTTCCAACTTCGACTCATTTCTCATGTCTCTCAAGTTTATGTCATCCATGATTTCAGCATAGCTAGTATGCAGGGTGTGACGACGAGAGGCCTGTTCAGCTCTTTCTTCGGCTTCATATGCGATGCGTTTGAACTCAGGGTTTCATTCACATGCAGGTCCGTTGTTGAGATCTAAAGAGTGGGTGGATGGAGAACGAGGTTGTAACACCTCAATGGGGATTATGACATTGTCGGGGGAGAATTCTGGATCAGAATTGTTGTGAGGAGGACTCCACACTCACGGAGTGGGAGAAGACAGGACAGGGAGTGGATTTTCGTCGTCTGAGGATGACAGTGACGAATATACTGGAGAGCGAGACTTGACAGGGCATTGCCATTCCATATGGCTGGTGGTGAACTTTTTACAGACCAGCACTTGGTGCGTCTACAATTGGCCTTTCTGTGGCTGATACGGTGGTAGCCAGCACATGCGTGGTAGAAGTCGGGGTCTCCATGGATGAGAGGGGCATCATTCTGAGTTCGGATGAGGCAAGTTAGGATTGTGAGCTTCTCCTCTTCAGAAGGAGATGGAGGGAGGGCGTCACCATACTCAGCGAGTAAGGTGTGAACTTTCTCACCAACCTTGGTTAACTCAAGTTGGTGGGTGGTGGTGAGGATTTTCCTATTTACTTGAGAGTGGGATTTACGGAGAAGATTGAGGACCAGGTCAAGGTCTGGGGAGGAGGGAAATCCCTCTAGACGGGCGATGGCAGTCGACAGAGTTTGGTGTGCACCGTAGGTGGCATGGAGTAAACCTAAAGGAGAGTCGGGGTGGATGCATCAATCTAAAGTGGTGGTGAGCAAGGGGTCATTGAGAGCGCAGGCAAGCATGTCCTCATGAGCAGGTGAGCGATGGCGAAAGGTATGAGCGAAGGGAGAAACAGGAAGTTCAGAAGTGGGGATGCGAGGCATTGTAGTAAGGGTGGAAAGGTGTTTGACTGTGAGGGATCGGACAGAAGGGTGATGTTTCTTATAATCCTTAAGGAGGGTCTGTGCATGGGAAAGATTCTTTTCAGATATCCACAAGTCATCTTCTGGTGCATAGCCTTTCCATTGGATAAGGAAGTAGTGGTTTGAGGGTGGACCTTGATGTTTTAATATCTGCTGTATTTTGTACTCCTCTTCTCCACTGATGAGGTCCGGTGGAGGTTTCAGGAAGTTCGGGCCATGGACGGTATTTTTGCGATAGGGCGATAACAGAGAAGCATGAAACATGGGGTGGATTTTCCACGTAGAAGGGAGGCAGAGTTTGAAAGACAATGGAGATAGAACCGAAATGATGGTAAAAGGTCCTTCTTGCTTATGGGCAAATTTCAGATTGACGATAGAACGTTTCAGATTTCGGGCTTCAAGCCAAACCTTATCACCTTTCTGAAATGGAGAGTAATTTCATCATGTGTGTGACGCCATAACTTGGCGAGTGAGTTTGTGTGCAGCTAATGCTTCTGACCATGCAGCTTCTAGGGTCTTCAGTCGGTCAACAACTGCTAGGATAGAGGATTCAGCAAAGACAGTGGGAATGGCTTTTGGTTCATAGCCAAGCATGAGATAAAATGGTGATTTGGAAGTGACGGAGTGAGGGCGGTGGTTGTGAGCAAATTCTGCATGGGAAATGGATTCGGACCAAGATGTAGGGTTGTCTCCACAGTAGATACGGAGATACGTCTCGACTTCTTGATTGACATGTTCGGTTTCTCCATCCGTTTGGGGATGATAGGCGGTGGAGAGAGCGAGATCATACCCAAGGAGGCATCCTAATTCAAGGGTGAATTTGGAAGCAAATTGTGGGCCTCTATCACTGATGATCTTTTCATAGAGACCGAATCAGAGGTAGACTTTGTGGAAGAAGAGGTCTGCTACCCCTTCGGCAGTAATGGTTTTCTTTGTAGGGTATAGAATTACCCCCTTAGTAAGCCCATGGTCTACTATGACCAAGAGCATATCGAAACCATTGGATAAGGGGAAATCAGTGATTAAATCACATGATATCTGCTGAAAGAGGCAGGTGGCATGGAATTTGATTGGTGTGAGAGGTGGTATTGTAGGGTGAGTATTGATTTTATTTTGCTGGCATAGTGCACAGCCTTCAATGTATTTCCATACATGGTGAGCTAGACCAGGCCACCAATATTCTCTTGAGACCAGTTGCCAGGTTTTTAGTACTCCAGGATGTCCGGCGGAGAGATTGTCATGGCAGGAAGATACTATTTTTCAGTGTAGGTCATCTTCCGGGGGAACATATACATGGCCTTGGTAAGTGATTACGCCATCCTGGTTTTGCCAGTTGGAAAGGTGAGAATGGAATGGAGGTGGAATTTTGTTATCTAGGGCCTGCAATGCAGTGAGAACAAGGGAGTCATTTTCCGATCATTCTGCTATGATGGAGTGCAAAGTTGCACTGGCTGTGCAGACAAACATGGACGATGGAAGGAGGGTTGTTTCCTCATTATCTGACACATCTTTTGGAAGATGATCTATGCATCTAGAGAGGGCGTTGGGATCAGAGAGTGTTGTTCCCGGAACGTGGATAAGTTTTAGATCATAATCGGAGATATCGAGTAACCATTGCGCTTGTTGATGGTTCAACGTCTGTGGTTGTCGGAAGTAAGTGAGATTTTTATGATCTGTAAAGACCTGGACTGGGTCGACAGATCCGATAAGGTAATGTCTCCATGCCTTGAGGGCACGGAGGATAGCAAGGAGTTCTCGATCATATATATTGTAATTTTGTTCAGCAGGGGAGAAGGATTGGGAGAGATAGGAGCAAGAGTGCCATTTATCATTCAAGTCAGTTTGAAGGAGGATGCCTCCTGATGCAAACTTAGAAGCATCAGTGGTGATGGCGAAGAGTTTGGTGAGGTCAGGGAAGCGAAGGACTGGTTTTGAAATAAACATGTTTTTAAGCGTTTCGAACGCCATTTGACATTTGTTGGACCAATTCCAAGATTGAGACTTCTTGGTCAGGTCAATTAGGGGACGTGCAACTTCAGAGTAGTTCTGAATAAATCGTCTATAGAAGTTGGCAAATCCAAGGAAAGATCGAACTTCTTTGACCGATGAAGGTATAGGCCATTTAGCAATGCCTTCAAGCTTGATGGGATCCATTTCCAGTCCTTGTTCATTGACAATCATTCTGAGGTAATCAACCTTCTTAGTTGCAAAGTTGCATTTTTCCAATCGAAGATGGAGATTGAGTTCTTGCATTCGTTGCAAGACTCTGCGTGTGCACTCTGTATGAATTTCATCTTGGTTGGAGAAGATAAGGAGGTCATCCATGTAGATGACAAGCCATCCTTCTGCGATCATATCTCTGAATGAGTTGTTCATAAAGCATTGAAATGTAGCGGGAGAATTGGTCATGCCAAAGAACATGACCATTAGTTCGAATAATCCTTTGTGGATGAGGAAAGCACCTTTCCATTGGTGTCCATCCTTGATGTGAACATTATTGTATCCCCACCGGACGTCAAACTTGGTGAAGACATTGGCACCTTTGAGCTTGTCGAGAAGGTCGCCGATAAGAGGAAGGAGATATGCATCACATACAGTATGCTCGTTGAGGTAACAATAGTTCTGGCATGGGCAGAGTTTGCCGTCTTTCTTTTAAACAAAGAAGAAAGGAGACACTTGGGAGAATTGGAAGGGTGTATTTTTCCTGCACGAAGATTTTTCTCGATGAACATTTCAGTGGCTTCACATTCCTTCTGGGAAAGAGGGTATAATTTGCCTATTTTTGGTGTAAAGGAATCTTTGAGGTTAATTTCATGATCATATGGGCATGTTGAAGGAAGTTCGCCACTGTCTGGTTCAGCGAAGACTTTGGCGAACTCTTGGTATTCCATGGGTATTTCTTTCTTTGGTTTCAGTTTCTCAGCTTCTGCCACTAGTTTGGTAGCATGGGTTATTTTGCGAATCACTTTTGGGGATAAGTAGCGATTGCCTAAGTGGGTGGTTCTACATATGGATTCAGGAAGAAGGGTGCGTTTTATCTTGATTTTTCTGTTTCGAATTGCGTGAGCCAGAAGAGCACGATTTACAAACTCTTCTTGAGTTTCATATTCCATAAATTCGAAGAGAGCAGGGGTAGATTCTGATTTGACCATTTTACAGATCGGCGGAGGAAGTTTCTTAGCAAACTGATGTTCATTTGCTTCGTAAGCAGTTTGATATTGGGCAAAGAGGACCTTTGATTCGTCTTTGGATTTGTCAAGGGTTAGGGATCATGTTGACCAATCGACAACAGGGTTTGCTTGCTTAAGCCATGGGAGCCCTAAAAGAACATTGTCATCACCACAATCCATGACGTAAAAGAGCATCTCTTGAATGATGCCTTGGATGTTGACAAAAAGGGTGGTGGTGAATTTTATTAGTCCTTTGGAATTGACAGAGTTGTCTGCATTGCAGACTCTGATTTGATGCTTGAGGTGAGAGGTAGAGATCTTGTTCTTTTGAACGAAACTCCAGTCTATGCAGTTCATTTGTGCCCCACTGTCTATGAGGGCACGAGTCTCGACGTCTTTAAGCATGTGTGAGGGGACGATAAGTTGAATTGAAATCGTCATATTGGAGGTGGATACTCATACAGTGGCTACTTTATGTGGGTAGGAAGATACTGGCATCAAAGCAGTCCTTCCATTCAAAAATCCTTCTTGAAGGAGACTCTTTGGACTTCCTTTTCGTCCTCCGAGTCAGAATCTTCTTCGACTTCTTCTAGTTTTGGAAGGTCAGCAAGTTTCTTTTCTTTTCGGACCTTCCTTTCTGCAGGAAGAGTGAAAGTCGAGGCAGTTGGGGCTGGTTCGAACTTGGTTCTACAATCACGGGCAGAGTGTCCCTTACAGCGACACTTGAAGCAAGCTCCTATTTTCCTGAGGCGTTCTCACTCTTCAGGTGTGAGCTTAAGTGGATATTGGATGGCATTGACATCAACGTCCATGGCATTGGGGTCTTTTTTCAGTTTGGTGTAGGATTTGTATGTGGGTGCAGATTTCTTGCATTGGGATTCAACAATCCCTTTGGCTTCTTCATAAAGAGTTTGGTACTCTTGGACCTTCTTATACCATTCTTTGATGGTTGTTACGCGGGTTGTGAAACAACTACGAGCTACTAAACAACCCTATACAGGATTGCGCAAGTTGTGATCAAAAGAATAAAGGGAAAGAGACGATGGGGTCGAATCAAGGAATCCCTCACTCGTAGTGATGGATGTCGAAAGAGAACTTGATTGGAGACTTTGTGTCAAAGTCCTGGTCTTATATACTACATGGATGTGTATATCTATTTGTACATATTTGGCTACATAAATAGTCCGTTTAGGGAACATATATCCATAAAAGGTAATCAAGGCTGTGCGTGAAGAGTCATTGTGACTCGGAACATATCCGTGCATAGGTTTGTGGCGTAAGCGGTAATTAAGAACATGAGACACCCTTGTGGTGTGGCAGAATGGAAGTTGAAAGCATGATGGACACGTTGTCCATTATAATCGTGTGAATAGAAGTCAAGGGACTTCTAGACGGTAATTAAAGAAGCGTGACATTAACGAGAGTGGGTCAAGGGTTTGTTCCCTTGAGCTATTTGGGGAGATGTCCCATCGGACGTTGCACCGTTGTGCATGATGGAGTGTGCTTAGTCATTGTTCGTTCATGAAAAGATTAAGTCCCGAAGGACGAGGTATGGCATTAGGCAGCATTTGTAACAGGTTGCCTCTCCGTACATTTTGTGGACAAGGCTGAAGGGAATTCCTTTGGCGAAGAATTCGATGAGGATTTTGTCGTCGGTAATTCCTGACGTTGCTACATGGTTATGGAATTGGGTGATGTATGAGGTCAGTTCAAGGTCTTTGGTGACTCTAGAACTCATGAGCCAAGTGATAGATTTGTGTGTGGAGTTGGTTGATTCAAAGGCTTCCTTGACTGCCTTAATGAAGTCATTTCACATGCCTGTGGAGACTGCGGATCCTGAGATACAAGTTTTTCTGAAAGTGTTTGCCCAGTGGGCAGCGGGTCCTTTCGTCATGTAGGAAAGAGTGAAAGCGATTTTCTTTTTGTCTGTGTCATAGACTTTTTCATTGGTATCGAGGTAGAATAGGACATTCCTAAGCCAGGGTTCGAGAAGTTCTTCAGAGCCATCATATGGTTCTGGGGCATTGATCTTAAGTTCTACGAGTTTTGACGAGAAGGACATGACTGGTGATGGGACAAGAAAAATTTGACCCGATTGAGGTCGCGAGGTAGGTGATGCTGGAGTGGGTGACTGAGGGATGTTGAGTGGGGCGAGGTTGATGTTTTCGTCTTCCTGAAATAGGTCAACGTCTGAACCTGATTCTGAATCTTCTTCTTCAGTTTCTGGAAAGTCTGGGGGATGATCTGAATCAGATCCTTGGAGGTGTCATCTTTGTTCTTGAGCTAAGAGGAGTTGTGGCCAGGACGGCTGAGTTGGATTAAACCGCAAGGAAGATATGGTGGCAGCAACATTCGATGACGGCCAACAAGAGGTAAGCTAGAGCTTTTGTTAAGCTTGGCCTGGATAGGGACAAGCAAAGCCCTTCTAAAGATAACAGGGACGACAACGTGTAAGTAGTCGTGCTATGAAAGCAATGACAATGAGGATAGATCGTGCTAGAAGAGCAATGACTACGAGAGTGCAAGAGAGTTGTGCTGCGAGCAACAACTTAGCTATGATGAAAGATACTACCACGAAGGTAGCCCAGGGATTCAGGGAGTGCTCAATCAGGGTGGAGAGCGAAGACACACAGAAGGTGAAACAAGAGAGCTAGATTGGATGCTAACTACCAGAGGATACAAGGGACAATATCCAAGGGAGCTCTAGCTTAGGGAAATGGAGGTGTACACGACAAGGTATAAATAGTGAAAGGTGATCTGCTGAGTAAGCAGATCATAGAACAGGGTAGAAGATCATGGAACGATCAAGAAGGAAGACCATGACTGTGGAGGTACTCATGTGATCATAAGGGTACTCACATGATACGTAGGCAAGAAGGGAAGGGAAAGAGGAAAAGCATACACACGGTTGAGATAAGTCTGGGATAAGTTGTAACAATGAGAGAGAGCAGTTGAAGTTCAAAAAAAAGTGAAAACCAACCATGACCAGCAGTGGAAACACTAAGATGAGCAGGTACAAGCAAACTGGACCAAGCTCTGTGGGACAACTATGAGGTACAAGGACAAGTGATAACTAGCATATATCTATGATGTGATGCATAGATATACAGTGTGACACATGACTATATGCCAACAGGCTTACATATGTTCATCCTTCTCTTCCATTCTTACTTATTAGATACACATTGCTACCTCATGGACTACACAGAATATCTCTAGATGAGACATCCATAGGTACAAACATAGATAGAGTATATATATGACCCATGTAGAGCACAAGGAACTCTAACAAAGTCCTCTTGTGTATTACCCTCTATAAGAATTATTATCATACATACTTTGTTCCTAGTCTATAAGCAAGACTAGTCAAGACCTACTTGGTAAAGGTTACCACAAGGCTAACAAGACACTTGCCTTGGACAACTACTGTTGCCTCTTGACAGTTACACCTCAGGGGTTAGGGTTGTTTCACTTACCATTGGGGATGAATGCTTGCCGAACTTGTTCATGGTAGAGTGAAGAATATCTACAACAAAGTTGACTATAATATACAAAGTGACTAAGAAAACAGAGTTTGAAAGACTTCATCTGAATCTCCAAGTCTGCATGACTTATGTAGTATTATGCTGCTAACCCTCCAATCTGAAGAGATGTGAGTATAAATTATCAATCTGAGTAGAAAATGTTGAATCCTTGATAGACTTGTCTGTTCTACTTGCCATACTGTCTTTCAATCATCTTCAAGACTGGCCATGCATTTGAATGATCTCAAACAGGCATGTTCTCTCTTGGGCTCAAACAACATCCCTTATCCAATTCCACCTGCATTCTATTCACATGATGGAGAAGAGGTGTCAGGCTGTTACATACATGCTAGACATATGTCTAGTTGCCCCTCCTTGTCTATTAACCTTTGCTGGACCCCTTTCACCCCTTCCTTGTGGTAGACCCTCTGGTGACTTCTCCTACCACACTATCTATCTTTCTTACAGTGTTTATTTCAGCTGCTTCACTGATGAATGACCTCCACATTATTCTAGTGTATGCCAAAAAGATAATGATATGTTTCAATCTCCATAAACAGGGCCAGATCCAGTTTCCTAACAACTCTTCAACTCAACATTTGGTCTAGCCTGAGTGTGCCCAATCTTTCTCCTAGTAGCAAGGGACCCACCTTGGATTTGGATGACATTCATACTATGTACTGTCTTCCACAATTTCGCATGTGGAACACTTCCGAGTGAAAAATGGTGTTTTGTCACGAGCCCTGAATACTCTGTCTACATGCAGGAAACCCCATGGTGGCTGGGGAAAATCATTGGGAATGCACATATCAAACAAAAACAAACACGACTCCGCAATTAGAAGACTTGGAACATAAGGCAATGGGGTGCCAGGACAAGACGGTAAAATGAAAGTGATCAAGGTCGTGAAAATGCATGAAGCATCGAGTTTAGTTGCGCCCTTAATTCCCCGCTTCGACAAACGATCCGTTTCATGCAGTTGCTTCCCCAGTCTTTCCATTCTCTCCGCGGGCTTCACCATTAGTTCCCCGTCCTTTGCCAGTAAGTCCAGCAGCCGCAAACCCTCGTGCAACGAAACCTCCCCCACGACCACCGCGACCTCGAGGTCCACCTCGTGATCCACCTCGGTCTTCCTTGTCTATTGCGATTTTGACTTCAACCGGTGAATCGTTGATTTTCTGCGATCGAACGTGAACGCTTTGATAATCAGAGGCGACAGTCAGTACGATACCTCGTTATTTTTCTCAAGGCCAACTTTCATAGTTTCCTCATCACCAAACTCGACATACACTATTTTCTGACTGCGTCCTTGTTGAGTGTAGGGGTATGACACACGCACGATCTACAATTG
>JBBPTP010000612.1:0-15735 GCA_038094195.1 Pulveroboletus aff. carminiporus | reverse complement strand
ATGGCACCAACACCACATGCTATCTCTCGCAGGTATGTGTGCCAGGCTGGCTTTCCATACTACTTCCTCCCGTCTGAGTATCCTTCCAGTATACCAACGCCATCTACGTTCTCAACGGCGATTCCAAGAATCCGTCCTCCCTCTACATTTACGACGCCACCGCCAAGTCCTGGTCCACCCAAGCTGTCACACTTGGGTCCTTTGATACCACCTCTTTCGGGGCCATCCTGGACCATGATACCAACGTGTTTTGTATTTCCCTTTCCTCCATTTCCTGTTCGCCTTCCAGACTAACGAAAGATGATATTAGATGCGTTCTCCCACGGAAACCTGTTCTCGTTGGATATGGGTTTACTCAAGGCAGCTAACAGCACGCCAGTCGCATGGGTAAACGATGAACAGTCCCCGTACCCTTCCAGCTATCAGCCCGTGATGGCCCTAGCCCAAAACCACATCCACTTCCTCGACGTCCCTGGCGTCCCTGCTGGGTCTGCGGACATCTTCGTTATTCATTGTATGTCTTGTTGTCTTTGCAATGACTTCCTGGCTCATGCTTGGGTTGTAACAGATTCATACTTCCAGCCTCAGTCCCAGGCATATCCCCTTCCAAGTGGTGGTGGGTTCCCTGCTACATATGGTCAGGCGACGTCCTTCTTCCAGGATAGCGGAGTGCGTATTTAATTGTGAGCGTGCGTTGTCTTGGCTAAAACTTTTACAGGTCCAACAGGAGTTTGCTTTCGTTCCTCAAGATTCGTCTGCAGTCTACGTTATCAACGTCGAAGTAGGGTGTATTTCACTATTTGGTGCTTTGTTGCTCAAGAAGCATGTTCACCAGACCAACACTACCCAACAGCTTACCGGCCCAACAATTAAGGATCCCAAGGCTACCTACTTTGCCAGCACCAATTCCCTTGTTCAACTCTCTAGTAACGGTACCGTGTCTTTCCTTCCATATCAAGAGGGTAACACGTCCGTGAATGCGGCTGCTTCCTGGTCTATTGTGAAGCCCCTTGCTACTGCTGCGCCTCCAACCACCAGCGTGTCTGCTTCCGGCACTCAGACTGCTCTGGGAGGTAGTTCGACTGGTACGGGCTCTGGGTCAACCAGTGAAGCTGTTGCTAAGAGTACAATCCACGTCGGACTTGTTCTTACTGCCTTGCTTGGAGCGATGACTTATCTTTTGTGATATTTCTTGGGGAAAAGCCTGTTTGTGGTACCATTTACGCACACATCAGACTGATCCATTCAGGATATGAGAGTTTCGTCCTTGTTGCTTAATATATACGGATTAGTCGACTTTTTCTCGTTTTCTGTCCAATGCTCGAACTCGCTTGCTAACGTAGTGGGTTCGTCCATGGGCTACTGTGTTCACGATGGACAGCGGAGCAATTAACGCACTAACATGTTCTCTCAGGCCAATGTAGGGAAGTGCACGGGTTATGCGCTTTTTTAGAGGCCCCTCCAAGAAACCTATAGACAGGTCCCTAGTGCGTTGAAAACGAATTTGATCAAGTGTTGATCCGGATGGAAGTAAAATGTCGGGGAAGGCTGTAGTCACGCCGTTCAGGATGACTAGCCGCCTATGTAAGGTCTCGGGAACAATTCTGGCCTAAACCACATCCTTCGACGTCTCCCACACCACCCAGCTTGTACTGGACAGGGTAGTTCCTTCGGTTTCGATTCCCATTGGCTGCACCCATTGTTGGTTGACCCTCTGTCGAACAAGCGCTCAAGCTCAGGGTCGGGATATCGCTTTTCCCGAACCGAACTTCTCTCCCACTTGTTCTCCCTTCACCGTCCCGACCAATCGCTCCTACGACCTCCATGTCTCTCAAGGAGAATTTCACATTATCTTCTCTTTCGCTCAGCTCCGAGGACTGGGATCGCTCGGAGGGCGAGATCAACCTCTCAAATGTGAATAGACGGGCAAATTCTACACCTCGAAGCTCGGTGGTGTTCCCAGGAGATGGCGTGGAGGATACGCCCAGGCGAAGTCTTGGTCGAGGCAAAGAGGGGAGATCGTTGAGCGAATTGATGAGGTTGCATGCCGAAAAAGGGACGGACGTGACGTTTAGTGCTGAGGAAGCCTCTCGTGTAGCGGACGTTCTCAAACAATGGGTAAGTCAACGATATCATTCTCTCTCTTTTTTTCTCGCCTGTCTTTTTTTTATATACCGATGTTCGTGTTGATTTCGCGACATTGCGCAGATAAATTCGGGGACGTCCCCGTATGAAGGCGAAGACGACTTCTTTCGCTCCCAGGATGACTCCTCGCTGAGGTCAAAGCGATCTCCAAGACCTCCGACGGAAATGAATGGCAGACCTCGTGGGCAAAGCGAAACTCTAACCCTACGATCGCCCAATCCAGACAGCTCAAGTTGATATTTCGCTCGACATTTGGCACTATTCCTGTGCTTTTCCGCACGCGTTACCTATTCTTTCAACTATCTCGTGATGATATCCTTCGAGATACCTCGATGATCTAGACTTGCATGATTGCTCACGACCTGCTACGACGCTCACGATGGCTTACTAGCTTATTTTTATTCCTAGGAGACTAGCAATTCTATTTATGTATCCGGGGCATGTGTTAATGAACTGATTCATTGGAGGAGACTGGCAATGATCACCAACCATCTGACCACCACACCAATATATAACAGGAACCTCCAAAGCCCCACCCAGCATAGACCCCATGAACCCACTATCCAGACATACTCACACACCCTCACCATGAGCAAACCCTGCCCCAGCATCACCCCCAAGCCTATCAGACATGGTCATAGCATCACCAATACCATTGCCACCTGTGTTACATCTATCTGATGTACAAGACTAGGAATGTGCTGGTCAATTGGACCAGCAAAGGTTTGAATCTAAGACTGGGATGTGCTGGTCAATTAGACTAACAGAGATTCTGACTAGGACTTAGGACTAGAACAAGCCTGCCTCTATGAGAACAGCTTGGATTCTGATGTGAGTGATGAGCAGAGGAGAACAGGTATGATTCAAGAGGTCAAGAATGAGAAGCTATGGCTATGAGATACTCAACTTAAATAGTGATAGATGTTCAAAGGTTGATTAAGAATGGAAGGTCATGGAATTGAATAGAATATGATGATGTAATAGTGATAATGAATCCAGTGTAAGAGAACCAGATTTGGAAGGTAGTGTCCAATGGCATTACATGTTAATCTGCTTACAAGACTCTGTCTGGAATAGAAAGTGGAAGTGAATGGTCTTGGAGGGATATAATAGATAGGCAAAAAGGAGAAACAATGAGTAAGAGATGTATCCAGTCCTTGAAAAGAATATCTAGTTGGATTGTCTGATAAGAAAAAGAGAAAAGAAGTAGACACAGCTGGAGACAGAGGATTTTAACAACCTGTGTCACCACTGTTTACCCCTTGAAGCTTGCCCACCATGTCCACTTAGAAGGTGAAAGTAAAAGCAGCCCTCCCTACTAATTTCTTAGGAGAACCTGACAAGTCTACTGATGGATTAAAGCTATGAACACTTACTTTGATGTCAACAAGATCTTGTACTCTGACAATGCCATCAAGATCCTGACTGCCCTGAATAAGTTGAGTAAGGGCCAAGGCATTCAATTCTTAGAGATGTGGTATGACAAGATGGCTGATGCTATAATCTCTATCAAAGATAAAATCTTTAATAGGTTCACAGAGAACTTTCAAACTATGTTCTTTCCATTCAACTCAAAAGTGAAGTTCTGCATGGAACTTCACTGACTTGTCTGAGAATCTACTAAGAAAGACAATAGATTCTGAGAATATACCATCCAGTTTCAAGCTTTCACTGCAAAGGCTGGAATTACTGATGAAACCACCTTTATTGACCACTTCTATTGTACCTATTAATTAAGCCAACAACACAATTGACCATCTGATGGGCAACTACCCTTGCAGTGTTACAAACACTGCCTAATATGATATCTTGTCCTTCAGGACTTAACATCTTTGACAATGAACAATGACTAAGCCTGCTGACTAAGCAGCTTATTAAGCACACTTGTTGTTTTTCACTCAAGTCAAGTCATACATCAAGAATACAAACCCTTGAACCACTTTCCTTCAAGTTGTGCTTCTTTTAATTTCTAAGTAGAAGTTCTCATAACTTCTATTTTTTACAATCATAACAGACAATGTGTCCATCATGCTTCTTTACTTCCATTCTACCACACAATGTGTGTGACCCATACCTTTAATCTCTGTCTATTATAAAGATATGCTGCAAAGCTATGTACAGATATGTTCCAAGTCCTCATGACTTGTCATGAACAGCCTCATTACTACATATTGATATATAATACTATAAAAGGATTATTTACATTACCAAATAAATGCAAATAGATATAAACCCCATATAGTATATAAAGTGGGCCTTTGACAACCAAAGCCCTCAATTAAGTTCTCTTGTCATCCATCACTATAAGTGGAAGATATCTTGATTCGATTCTTAGCTCTTTTCTATCCTCATATCTTTTGACTTCAGCAAGATGCAATCCTATATAGGGTTGATATTGTTTTGTAGTTGTTTCATATAGTGTACATTAACTATCAGCAAAGAAAGATCTAAGAAGTCTATGCTTATAAGTACACATACATAGGTTATATAGACCATTAAGTCCACAGAGGGCACTTATAGTACAGTGGACAAGTGGTTTCAACTACTGAAGCAGGCAAAAATATCTTTTCTTATATATATGTATACATATTGTTCAAGGTCCACACATAGACCATGTGTTACAAATGCTGTCTTTGATCAATACATCTATATCTCAGTCACAAGAGATTTAATATTTTCTGAAAGTATAAATGACTAAGCATGCTGGCTAAGCTGCTTACTATTCACCTTCATTTTATTTCTCTAAGTTAAGTCATGCATCAAGGAAGTTCAACCCTTGACCCATACTCTTTTCAAGTCATAATTTTCTTTTCATTTCTAAAGTAGAAGTTTCTGAATTCTATTTTTCATGATTATATTGGATAATATGTCCATTATGCTTCTGATCTTCCATTCTTCCACATCATGAGTATGCAACATGTTATTAATCTCTGAATTACAAAGATATGCCACAAGGCTATGCATGGATATATATGTTTCAAGTCATAATGACTCATCATAGATAGCCTTATTACTATATATAAATAAATAGTTCTTTATAAGAAATATTTATGATACAAATATGTACAAATAGATACAAACTCTCATGTAGTATATAAAGCTAGACCTCTTCATCAGAGTCCTTTAATCAAGTTCTTTTGTTACTTCTCCATTAAGTTGATATAGAGAGTTCAATAAGATACTTAATGGAGTACTGCAATGGCAGGCTTGGTTCCTCTTGCTAGGTTTATTACTACAAGTCCATTCCCTCATGATGAGTACAGTGCTGTGTGTCCAGCAGCCTACTCACTCTATCATGCACAACAGTGCATGACTGACAGGTCACTCTCCAAGTAGTGCAACAGTGCATCCCAATGAATGATAGTTTATTACCCAAGTATCCAGGGGCTTAGTCACTCCATGAATTCCCTTTTCTTATGCACCTCGGATGTGTTAAGCTTAGCCCAGGTAGGAACAAGCAAAAGCCCTCAAAGATATCAGGAATGACAATGGACAAGATGTCATGCTAGAATAGTAATGACTAAAAGAGTATGAGGATGCCTTGCAATGAGCAAGGACTTAAATAAGATAAAAGATACTATTTAAAGGTAATCTAGAGGTTCCAGGAGTGTCCAATCAATGAGAAGGATGAAGACTCACAAGAGATGAAGCTAGATTGAACAAGCTACTGAAGATACAAGTGATGATATCCAAAGAGAAGATAGCTCTAGCTTAGAAAAAGGAGGAAAGAATAGGCAAAGTTTATATAATGAAGGGAGATTTGCTGAGTAAGTGAATCAGATAATTTAATAGAATGTTATGAAATGAAGAAGAAGAGTATTTATGACTTGAAGGGTACTCATATAGCCATAAGGATACTTGCATGATTAGCAAGCATAATAGGATAGGAAAGGAATACACACATTGAAGAAGAAAATGGGAAGTCTGGGATAAGTCATAATAAGATGTACATGGACTAATGTGCTTCTATGCTTCTCTTCCATTTGATATGCTATGCCTTGCTTATGTCTCATTGCTTTAATCTTTACTTTATAGCCTTATAGCTGTTTATGATCATATTTGAATAATGAACCAAATAAAGACAAATATATACTTATATATATATATAATGAAAACTTTAAGTTAAAAAACTGTCTGGATGAGTAATCATTTTAAAATGGCTGCCATTTCATCAAATCTTATCCAAATGACTTGATTCTTGTACCTATCAAAAGCCAAGAGTAAGTACTATATTTGATATACCAAGATGTCATGACTAGATTTAGAAGTTATTGCAGACCATTGTGTTTACTGCAAAATATACAAATATCTGAACAGTTTTTTGAGCCACTGTATAGTACACTACTATATGTACATACATGATAAAAGAAAAATAGTATAATATTAGATAAATACTAATATAGTAACTATATATAATGTCATAGAAAGTCTGCATGGTCCAAGTTATGTATGCTGCTGTCACATCCAAAAATCTTCATCAAGTCTAACTCTGCTACTTTTATGACAACTGTCAAGCTTGGCTCAGGTAGAGACAAGCAAAGTCCTTCAAGAAATACATTGCCTACATAAAACATGGACAAGATACAGGAGATGACTGAAATAACTACAAGCTAATAAATAACCCTATACAGGATTGTGCAAGTGAAAGTCAAAAGATGAGAGAAAGATATGGAGGAAGGGTCAAATCAAGGAGCTTCCCACTTGTAGTGATAAGACTCTAAGAGAACTTGATTGAGGGACTCATTGTCTGAGGTCTGACTTATATACTACATGAGGATTTGTATCTATTTGTACATGTTTAATATGTAAATAGTCCATCTTAGGAAATATATATCTTTATATAGTAATGAGGCTGTCTGTGATGAGTCATGATGACTTGGAACATATCCATGCATATCCTTGTAGTGTATCTTTGAAATAACAGTAATTAGTGTTAAGTTCTGAAGGACAAGGTATGGCATTAGGCAGCATTTGTAACACTACCCCCCTTCTATGGATCACATTCCAGACAATTAAAGGGTTGTGTGGTCCCCTCTGATATAGGTTTTCCACAGTACTTGAATAATTGAATAAATTTGACTGCTGACATCCTCATTTTTCAAGGAGCATTGAAGTATTTTTTATGAAAAATTTTAATTGCTTGTTGAATGTTCTTTAGGTTATCTTCTAGTTCCCATGTGTGGTCATCTTCAGACCATCTGCACCAATGGACTAGGTATTTCAACTGTTGTCCCTTCATGTGAGAATCAATAAGGTAGTCAATCTCATATTCTTTGTCACAATCTTCTATTACATGTGATGGACCTGCCATCAGTGCTTCATGTCCCTGCAGCCTTTCCTTGTACAGCTTTAGGCAAGATATGTTTATAACAGGATGTATTTTTATTGTTTTTGGCAAGTGGAGTTTGCATGCATTAGGTCCTTTCAGTGCAATGACATCATAGAAACCAATCCACTTCTCTTGAAGTTTATGTGATGTATGTGGGAGTTAGAGATGCTCCATGCTGAGTCAAACTTTATCTTCAATCTTATACTCTGGTGCTTTAGATTGGTGCTTGTCCACTTGTTCTTTCATCTTTTCCTTTGCTTCATCAATGTTTTTACATGTATTTTCTAATATTTTCTCTATCTTTTCTACCATAGCTTTGGCTGCTGGAGCCTTCATCTTACATTGCTCAAATCCCATCCTTGGTAGGTAAAAGCACGTGACTTTGAAGGGACTTATCTTTATTGTTGATTGTTTCTTAATATTATATGAGAATTATGCTAGGGGCAATCATTCTGCCCAATTCTCTGAATTTTCCATAGCAAATATATGGAGATAGCTCTGCATCTCCTGATTGATTCTTTCTGTCTGGCCATCTATTTGAGGATGGAAGGCAGTTGAGAGCTTGAGAGTGATGCTCAAATGTTTACATAAATCTTTCATTACCTGCATGGCAAACTGTGGTCTGCAATCTGAAATGATAGTGCATGGGAGTCCATGATCTTTCCCAGACATGGAACAAGTATAATTTAGCCATTTCAAGACTTATGATATTTTTGAAACAAGTGACAAATTCTACTTCTTTTGAGAACCTGTCCACAACTACTAGAATTGAGTCATGTCCATTGAAAATGGGAAGATCAGTGACAAAGTCAGCAGAGACATCCACCCATGGCATATGTGGTATGTCTAATGGATGAAGTTTTCCCAATGGTGCCTTATTTTTTCCTTTGAAATGTGCACATCTGTCGCACCTTGATATATAATCTTTAATGAATGTGGATAGACCAGGCCACCAATATGATTTTTTGATCAATTTCTATGTCTTTTCAGCATTCAGATGCCCAGCAACCAGTATGTCATGATGTAGTCTAATGATCTCAAGATGGAGATCCTTAATGATGTACTTGTTTTTGGCTAGAACATATAACTGGTCTTCTTTATCATAGAGAGTGCCATTTTCTTCTTGGTATATGCCATACTTTCAGCATAGATTATGTGCCTCAGATTCTTTAATCAATAAGGTAGCTTTCATAACTTCTGTTCTAAGAAGATCTTCTGAATCTTCAATTTCTGTCATCTTAATGGCACTCGGTGGAATGACTAATATTTGTTTGTTGTCATCTTTCATTCCTGCTCTGTGATCCTTTCTTTTTGATAAGACATTGGCTTTTTCCATTGATGTCCCTAGTTTATGCACCCATTTGAAATGAAACCTTGATAAGTATTGCGTCCATCTTGCTTGGCACTGATTTAAATCCTACTGTTTCATGAACCACTGTAGGTTTGCATGATTGTTCCATATTTCAAAAGGATAACAGGATCCTTCTAGATGGTGTCGCCACATTTCTAATGTTTTAATTACTGAGAGCATTTCTTTATCAGCAATTGGATAATTGTGCTCTTCCAGTTTCATACTGTGTGAAGTGAAGGTGGTGGGATGCCACTTTTCTCCTTTCTTAACTGATAGTATAGCCTCTATAGTATAATCTGAGGCATTGGTTTCAAGGCAAAACTCTGATTCATCATCTGGATAAGCCAGAATTGAAGCAGTCATAAATTTCTTTTTAAACATATCAAATGTGTGTTGTTGGGCTTCATCCCATACAAAAGGAATGTCTTTCTTTGTTGGGTCATTGAAAGGGCATGCGACTTGTGCATAGCATTCAATAAACCTTCTATAGAAATTTGCAAGTCTGAGGAAACTTCTTACTCCACAGACATTCTTTGGTGTAGGCCATTTCAGAATGGCTTGAACTTTATCTTGTTCCATTTTAATTTCATCAGCAGAAATCTTTATGCTGAGGAATTCCACTTCTTTGACATGAAAGGAACATTTTTCTGATTTCACAAACAGGTCATTTTCCTGCAACCTGTGAAGAACTTCATTTACCAACTTGGCATTTTCTTCTATGTTGTTTGTTTTTGTAAATATTAACAGATCATCAATGTACACCACCACAATGTCTTCCATATCAGCAAAGATTTCATTCATCATTGCTTGTTACAAACGCTCTTTTTGCAACATCGTAACTTATTCAAACACTGATTAAAGCCCCTCCGCAATGAGGTTAAACTAGCCACTCAAGTCTAATGCTTGTTGTTAGGCTTGCAGCTCAAATCAAGTACCCCAAAGTTACGACATAACGACTTCCTTATTCTTCCATCCGCCAAGTTCAAACACACCTACCCTAAACACCGCTGATACTTTCATGATTTCACGACAGCACGATGCTTGGCATCGTGTGACTTATGACCTGACGCTTTTGGACTAATTGAACTTTAATAGACAGAACCTAACTTTATTTGTACGCTTCCATTTCATGACTCATGCATTTCATTTCCGCTACCCCTCTATCCTATGGCTATGCCCTATGCTTCCCTTCCATTTGATACGCCACCCAACTCATGTTTTCCTCATTGTTTTAATTCCCGCTTCACAGCCTTATGGCTGTTCACGTCTCTATTTGGATAATGGACCAAATATGTACAAATATGTATTATAGTATATAAGGACCCGAATAGATAACTAAGGGATCCTCAGTCAGATCCTCTTGGGTTTTCCCCTCATCTGCTCATTTCTAAGTCTAAGCTGCCTAGTGGTAACCTGAAAGCTCTAGTAGCAATTAGGGTTGTTTCATTGCTTGAAAGGTGGCTGGCGAGTTGCATAGTCCAAAGTACATCACAAGAGGTTTGTAAGCTCTGTGAAAGCATATAAATGCAGCCTTCCATTCATCTCCTTCTTTGATCTGAATGTTGTTGTAACTCCATTGTAGATCCATTTTCATAAATAGTTTTGCTTCTTTGAGCTTCTCAACCAATTGGAAAATTAGTGGTAGTGGATATGTTAAGCTTGATCCGAGTAGGAACAAGCAAAGCCCTTGTTAAAGATTATTAAGACGACGATTATTAATGCTGGGATAGGTCGTGCTATATGAGCTACGACGATGAGGGTGTGAGGAAGTCGAGCGATGAGCAATGACTTAGTTACGAGGAAAGATACTACCACTAGGGTAGCCCAGAAGTTTGGGGAGTACTCAATCAAGGTGGAGAGCGAAGACACATGGGAGACAAAACAGAAGGGAGCTAGATTGGAGACAAGCTACCAAGTACAAGTGGAAGTACTTCTGAGGGAGCTCTAGCTTACCGAAAAGGAATGGGTATGACAGGGTTTAAGTAGTGAATAGTGATCCGCTGAATAAGCAGATCATGGAAAGTCATGGAACGATGAAGAAGGAATTCCATGACTGGGCGGGTATGCAAGTAACCATAAGGGTCCTTGCAAGATAGGTAAGCAGTAGGAAAAAGGAAAGAAGTACACACAATGATAAGTCTGGGATAAGTTGTAACAGAATAATTGTTCTTCACTGTATGTTCATTCAGATATCTATAGTCCTGAACCATACACTTCTTTCCATCCTTCTTTGGAACAAAGAACACCAGTGACATTTGCAGTGATTTGGAAGGACAGATATATTCCTTCTTTAGTTGGTCATCTATAAATGTCAATACTTCTTCTTGTTCTTTCATAGAGAGCAGAATGATCTGGCCTTTCTTAGGCTTATGAATCTTTAAGATCAATTCCATGGTCTCATGGCTTTCACAACAGCATGTATTCTGAATCATGCTTATCAAATGCCATGTAATACTTGTGATAGCACTTGAGTACCATCTCTTCGAATGTCTTTTCTTTCTTTTCAACAGGTTTCTTCAGCACAGCTCAGAGATAGTATGCATTCCATGCAACATCCTGTTCTTCCTGTTCTTTCTGTTCTTTCTTCAAAATCCATGTGGGAACTTCTTGCAACATTTTGCAACTGTATGGACATCAGGTCATTTTGATAGACCTCTTTTCTCAATCAATTTCTGGGTTATGACATTTCAATCATGAGTATCCCAAGATCAATTGATTAGATCTGAGATCTGTTACTTCAGCTGTTGTCTTCTCATAGTGACTCTGAAATTTGATCATAATTTCCATGTAGTGTATAATATCTCCTGCATTGTTCTGAGTTCCATCAATGTTGAACATGCAGATCAGGTTCTTTAGTGCCTTAAGCACAAGGCCATTACTTTGAGCCCATTTCTTATCAATGAATATTACATTTGCATCACTGTCAAGCAATGCTTTGATTTCCTTCAGGTTCTTCCTATCATGACTTATTTTTACATTCAATAAGATTTCTTTGAATGAATTCATAGATCTAGTAAAGATCTTGTCAGAGAAATTATTACTTTCATCTTTTTTGTGGATTTTTATGGAAGAATTAAGCATGTCCTTTACAGCAATGCCATACTTCTGACTAGCAGAAGATGCTTCCTTCTGGCAATTGGATAAATCATCATTTTGGTCACCATCTATGGCTTCCTTCATAGAAAGAACTTCAAACCTGTTTTTGGATTTTTCATTTTTCACATCATGAGATTGAGCATCCTGATTACTCAATCCCATCCAAATTTTCCCTTTTCTTCAAACACATGTATGTCATAGAAGAATGCCTTCATTTCATTGAAGGACATTCCTTATACTGTCATAAATGGATTGGCTTCTTTTGCCTTTTTCTTTTCCTTAGCTTCTTCCTTTTTTGAAGGCATTTCATTCTCATGACTGCCTTTCTCCCCTGAGGTCATTACAGTTCATACTTTAGATTTTAGGGCTTTCTTACACCCTAGCTTGTGCTTGGAGTCCAGAAATTTGCATTCTGAGCATTAAATCTTAAGTTTAGGGCAATCCCTTACAAGATGCCCTTGTTGTCCACAGTTGAAACACAAGAGGCTGTTGTCTCAGTTCATATTGGCAGTTTTAGCCTTAGCTGCTCTGGCTTCATTCTTCTTTTCATTCTTTTCCCATGGTTTAGTTGCTGCAGGTTTGTTGAACATTCAGTATGCTTCTAATTACATACTGATCATTTTGATTTCAAATAATGTTTGGTCAACTGTTTGCTTTCAGCAACCCTTGAAGAGTTTCAGATATATCCAGATGTATTGCATTTTCAAGCAAGTAGACTTTGTGTGATTGGTCTATGCCTGACTGGTAAAATAATTTTCTCCATCTTACAATGAAAGTGAGAATGAAGCTGGATCCTTGTATGCATTTGGTGATTTCTTTCTTTACTCAGTCCTTTTGTAGTTAAGGGCAAAATAACCTCTCAATCTCCATGACAAGCAAGTCCCAGTCATCAATCAGGGACATGCTGGCAGTGAGCTTTTGAAGCTCTACTTCTATGAAGAAACTCTCTTTCTTACTCTTTAGACGAGATAAGACTGTTTTTCCCATGGGGTTCAGATGTTCCATCTACTTTTGACTTTCCCATGAACTGCTTTGGGTTGTAGTCTAGCCACACTTTCATCTTTGTCCACCATTCCTCAAACTTTACAAGACTACTGTCATAGGTGCCTGGATCTGTGAAGATTTCTACTTTCAAGATACTTCCCACTTGCAGTCCTATTGCAGCAGCTCCTCCTCCTGTTGCCCATGTGTATATACCCATTAACTCTTGAGTCTGTTGGTCTGCCTGCTCTGCATTTTCCACAGCAGTCTCCAACTGTGACTTGGCTCTTTGCAATGCTTCTTGCAAGGCAAACCTTTTGTTTTCCATTGTTTGAATTCTTTCTATTGCATTTTGGAAAGATGCAAGAAGGTTGGTCCAGTTCTCAGTATTAAGCTCCAGTACTTGTGCCATTGCAAAGATATAACTAATATAGGTACTTCTTTAATCTTTGTAGATATGAGCAAGGATGTAAGTAGGGGTGAAACAAGATATCATAGTTGTCCATTCATACTTTGCTATAATTGTACCAGTAAACTTTTCTAGTATGCTTGTGTCTTATAGATGCCAGCGAGATCTCTCTGACCTGGCCTTTTTCTAACTCTACAGATAAAAACTCCCTTGCTACTTGGATGGGTATGCCTAGTAGCCACTCATTGGTGAACCCAAAGTCTAGCTCTGGAGTGACTAGCTCTGAAGGATTTACTGAAGGGAGGGGAGATGTACTGTGAGAGTCAAATATTTCTTCTAGCAACCTCTAAGCTTGATTGAGGTGCTTGATGATATTGTTAATAGACTGAAGTAGCTGCTCTGCTCCATGCCTAGATGACATAGCTGAGTAACTTTCTAATGAGGAGTTTGGCACTTAGCCAAGTACATGAGACTCCATACACTACTTGAAGTGAAGCTAGAAAGTAATAGCTCTTGAATATGTACTTGCAAGTGAGACTGTTGTCAGACTTGAGGGAATCAAGTTCTAATGAAACAACTACAAGCTAATAAATAACCCTATATAGGATTGTGCAAGTGGAAGTCAAAAGATGACAGAAAGATATGGAGGAAGAGTTGAATCAAGGAGCTCTCCACTTGTAGTGATGAGATTCTAAGAGAACTTGATTGAGGGACTCATTGTCTGAGGTCTGACTTATATACTACATGAGGATTTGTATCTATTTGTACATGTTTGTTATGTAAATAGTCCATCTTAGGAAACATATATCTTTATATAGTAATAAGGCTGTCCATGACAAGTCATGGTGACTTAGAACATATCCATGCATATCCTTATGACATATCTTTAAAATGATGGTAATTAATTGCATGAGTCACACACATTGTATGGCAGAATGGAAGTAAAGAAGCATAATGGACATGTTGTCCATTATGATCATGAGAATAGAAGTTAAGAAACTTCTATATGAAGATTAAAGAGATTGTGATTTGTAATGAGAGTGGGTCAAGGGTTCATTCTCTTGATACATGACTTGACTTCAAAGAAAATAAATGATTGTCTTAGTAAGCTGCTTAGTCATTATTCATTGAGAAAAGTGTTAAGTCCTGAAGGACAAGGTATAACATTAGGTAGCATTTGTAACAATGACAAGGAATGAGGAATCATGCCAAGATGGCAATGATGATGAGAGTATGATGACACCTTACTAGAAGTAAGGACTTAAGCAAGATATTGGATACTACCAAGAGATAGCCTAGAGGTTCCAGGAGCATCCAATCAATGAGGAGGATGAAGACTCACAGGAGATGAAACAGGAAAGCTAGATTGAACTGGCTACCAAAGTACAAGTGAGGATACTTGAAGGAAGCTCTAGCTTAGGAAACTAAAAAAAAACAGATGGAACTATATAGTGAAAGAGAATTCATTGAGTAAGTGAATCATGTAATAGGATAGAATGTTGTGGAATGTGGAAGAAAGAGATCCATGACTGAAAAGATACTCATGTGACCATGAGGATACTCACATGATGAGTAAGCAGTCAAAAGTACATATGATATGGTAAGTCTGGGATAAGTCATAACAACAACTCCATATAGTTCTGATCTTTCATTCCATTTTAGGTTATTCTTATAACACTAGAACTTCCTTTTCTGTTTATGCTTCATTTCATCTTAGTTTCATTTCTTAGATGTAATTGTTGCTTAATCCATTTTTGATCAGGCTCAATAGAGCCTCAGATTCTTTTAGCAATCAAAATGTCTGATGACTTTAAGTTGACAATACATTCATAGTGTCACACTGTCAGTTGACTAGCAAAAATATTATTAGTCTATGCTTAGTCAATATTAGCCCATGCTTAGTCAGACTGCTAGACCTGCCCAGATTGTTATATCAGCATGCTGACCAATGTATCTTGATGTTATATTGCAAAACATCATGTCAGATAGTAATGATGATATAATCCTTAGTCCATTCTCATTCTCACACATCCATTACAACCTCACATACCAACTTAAAGTGAAATCTGGTGCTGATAATATAGACTTTGAAATGACTAACCCACTGAAGGATCAGCTGTTTGAACAATAAGACAGTAGTAGCGAGCCTGAACCTCCTAGCAAGTAGAAAACTCCAAGGAGGACAAGACTGGTGTTCTCTAGAGCTGGGGGGTCCCTTATATACTATTCTATGATTTGTACAAGTGTATGCTACATCTAAGATATGCTATGCTAGGATATTGGATATGTACTTCATGTTCTACATCTGTTTCTAAGCTATGCTACAATATAGTCTTAATAGGGAGAATCTAGGTTAGTTCTAGAATTACATGTGGTAGGCAGTGAAAGATATGTTGTATGGTGTGTACTACACATGTTTAGGGC
>JBBPTP010000611.1:0-15761 GCA_038094195.1 Pulveroboletus aff. carminiporus | reverse complement strand
CTTCTGACATTCATCACTACGAGTGAGGAATTCCTTGATTCGACCCATCTACTAGTTTCTTCTTTTACTCTTTTGATTCCTACTTGCGCAATCCTGTATAGGGTTGTTTGCTTAGCTCGTAGTTGGTTTCAGGAATGCCATGACTTGGCAAGCAAGTTTGTGAGCTACAAGGGCTTCAGAGTGAGCAGCTTCAAGGATTTTCAGCTGGTCAACGACTGCAGGAATGGAAGATTTGGCAAGAACAGTGGGAATTGCTTTTGGTTCATAACCGAGCATTAGATAGAATGGAGATTTGGAAGTGACAGAATGAGGACAATGATTGTGGATGAACTCAGCATGGGAAATGGATTCGAACTACAATATGGGGTTACTTCTACAGTAAATGTGAAGGTAGGTTTTGACTTCTTGATTGACACATTCCATTTCTCTATCAGTCTGAGGATGATAGGCAGTGGAGAGGGTGAGGTCATATCTGAGGAGACATCTGAGTTCAAGGGCAAATTTAGAGGCAAATTGTGGGCCTCTATTGCTGATAATCTTTTCATAAAGACTGAAATGGAGGTAGACTTTGTGAAAGAAGAGGTCAGCTACCTCTTTAGTAATGATAGATTTTTTTGTAGGGCATAAGATTACCCCCTTAGTAAGCCTGTGGTCTACTATGACTAAGAGTGTATTGAAACTATTAGATGATGGAAGGTTGGTAATTAAGTTACATGATATTTGTTGGAAGGGGCAAGTTGTATGGGACTTGATAGGGGTGAGTGGAGGTATTGTGGGGTGCATGTTGACTTTATTTTGCTGGCAAATTGCATAGCCTTCAATATATTTATGCACATAGTGGGCTAGACCAGGCCACCAGTATTCTCATGAGACAAGTTGACGAGTTTTAAGAACACCAGAGTGTCTGGCAGTGGGATCATCATGGCAAGATAAGACAATTTTGCAACATAGGTCATCTTCAGGGGGAACATAGACATGGTCCTTGTAGGTGATGACACCATCATGGTTTTGCCAATCTAAGAGTCTGGAATGGAATGGAGAAGGAATTTTATTATCGAGAGCTTGGAGAGTAGTGAGGACTAGGGAGTCATTGCCAGATCATTCTGCAATGATGGAATTAAGAGTTAAACTAGCAGTTCAGATGAACATTGATGATGGAAGAAGAGTTGTTTCTTCATTGTCTGATGCATCTTTTGGGAGATAATTGATGTGTTGAGAAAGAGCATCTGGGCCAGAGAGAGTGGTGCCAGGGACATGAATTAGTTTCAGATCGTAATCTGAAATATCTAGCAACCATCAGGCTTGACGACAGTTAAGGGTTTGGGGTTGGGGTTGGTGGAAGTAAGTGAGATTTTTGTGGTCTGTGAATACTTGGACCAGGTCAACAGAGCCAATGAAATAATGTCTTTATGTTTTAAGGATATGGAGGATGGCTAGGAGTTCTTTATTATATATATCATAGTTTTATTCTGTAGGTGAGAATGATTGAGATAGGTAGGAGCAGGGATGCCATTTGCCATTAGCATTAATTTGGAGAAGAATACCTTCTGAAGCAAATTTGAAGGCATCAGTAGCGATGGCAAAGGATTTAGTGAGATTGGAGAATTGAAGAACTGATTTTGAAAGGAATATGGATTTAAGTGTCTCGAACACTTGTTGGCATTTTTCTGACCAGTTCCAAGATTGGGATTTCTTGATCAGATCAATGAGTGGACAAGCAATTTCTGAGTAGTTTTGGATGAATTATCTGTAAAAATTGGTGAATCCAAGGAATGAATGAACTTCTTTAACAGAGGATGGTACCAGCCATCTGGTGATACCTTCAAGTTTTACTGGGTTCATTTCCAGTCCTTGTTTATTGACAATCATGCCTAGGTAATTGAAACAACCCTAATTGCTACTAGAGCTTTCAGGTTACCATTAGGCAGCTTAGACTTAGAGATGAGCAGATGAGGGGAAAACCCAAGAGGATCTGACTAAGGATCCCTTGGTTGTAGATTTGGGTCCTTATATACTATAATATATATTTGTACATATTTGGTCCATTATCCAAATAGGGTGGTGAACAGCCATAAGACTGTGAGGCAAAGATTAAAGGCATGAGGTGTCATTAATCAAAATGGAAGAAGAAGCATAGCAATGCATAGCCATAGAGTAAAGGGTAACAGAAATGAAATGCATGAGTCATAAGAATGGAAGCATACAAATAAAGTTAAGTTCTGTCATATAAGGTTCAATATGTCTAAATGCATAATGTTATAAGGTGCAGAGTGTCAAGCACTGTGCTATTGTGAGAACATGAAATGATCAACAGAGTTTAGGGTAGGTATGGTTCAGACTTAGCAGATATGAAGGTAAAGGGATTGTGATGTCATAACTTTGGAGTAATTGATTTGAACTGCAAGCCTAACGACAAGCATTAGACTTGAGTGGCTAGTTTAACCTCATTGCGGAGGAGCGTTAATTGGAGTTTGAATAAATATTAATGTTGCAAAAAAAAGAGCATTTGTAACAGTAATCAACTTCTTTGGTTGCAAAGCTATATTTTTCTAGATGAAGGTGAAGTTTAAGTTCTTGCATTCATTGCAAGACATGGCATGTGCATTTGGTATGCACTTCTTCATTGTCTGAGAAGATGAGAAGGTCATCCATATAGATGATGAGCCATCCTTTGGCTATTATTTCTCTGAAGAAATCATTTATAAAGTGTTAAAAGGTAGTGGGGGAGTTGGTTATGCTGAAGAACATGACCATTGGTTTGAATAGTCCTTTGTGGGTTAAAAATGCACCTTTCCATTGGTGTCCATCTTTGATGTGAACATTGTTATGTCCCCATTGAACATCAAACTTAGTAAAGATGTTTGCACCTTTGAGTTTGTTGAGAAGGTTGCCAATAAGAGGGAGAGGATAGGCGAATTTTGCCCACTTTGAGGTTTTCATCAATGAATATCTCTATGGCTTCATATTCTTTGGGGAAAAGAGGATACAGTTTGCCTATTTTAGGCACAAAGGAGTCCTTGAGGTTGATTTCATGATCATAAGGATGGAATGGGAGAAGTTCACCAACTTCAGGTTCAGTGAAGACTTTTGTGAATTTCTGATATTTGGGGGGTAGAGTTTTCTTTGGTTTGAGCTTTTCAGCTTCAACCACAAGTTCCATGGTGTGGGTGAGTTTATGGATGGCTTTAGGGGATAAGTATTTACTTCCACATTTTTGGGTGCAGTGAATAGAATCAGAAAGCAAGGTTTTTCTAATTTTGGTTTTCTGATTCTTGATGGCATGGGTAAAAAGGGCACGGTTTACGAACTCTTCTTGAGTTTCATATTTCATATATTCAAATAGGGCAGGGATGGATTCAGATTTGACCATCTTGCAGGTTGGAGGAGAAAGTTTTTTAGCAAACTTACATATATTTGTTTGCTTTATATGCTGATTAATATTGTGTGAAAAAGACTTTTGATTCATCCTTAGATTCATCGAGGGATAGTGACCAGGCAGTCCAGTTGATGATAGGATTTGCTCATTTGAGCCAGGGAGTTCAAGAAGGACATTATCATTGCCACAATCCATAACATAGAAGAGCATTTCTTGAACAATGTCTTGGATGTTGACAAAGAGGGTGGTGGTGAATTTAATCAATCCTTTGGAGTTGACAGAATTGTTCACATTATGGACTTGGATTTGATTTTTGAGATGTGAAGTGGGTAGTTATTGTTTGCAAA
Source organism: Pulveroboletus aff. carminiporus (assembly GCA_038094195.1). Taxonomy (NCBI): domain Eukaryota; kingdom Fungi; phylum Basidiomycota; class Agaricomycetes; order Boletales; family Boletaceae; genus Pulveroboletus; species Pulveroboletus aff. carminiporus. The sequence goes on along the minus strand of JBBPTP010000611.1, from coordinate 12,038 downwards.
CAAAACTCTAGTTGATACAGTTCATTTGGGTGCCACTATTGATGAGGGTGTGAGTTTCGACATCTTTGAGTGTGTGCGAGGGGATGATGAGTTGAATTGAAATCGTCATATTATGGGTGGTTACTTGTACAGTGGCTACTTTACATGTAGAAGGTCCTGGCATCAAAGCAGTCCTTCTGTTCAAAAATCCTTGTTGAAAGATACTTTTTGGATGTTTTGATCATCCTCATCCTCAGAGTCATCTTTAATCTCCTCTAATTTTGGGAGATCTGTGGGTTTCTTCTCCTTGTGAACTTTCTTATCTATAGGAGAATTACTGGATGAGGACAAGGAGAAGGAAGTGGAGGAAGGTTTGAATTTAGCCTGACAGTTGTGGGCAGAATGGCCTTTGTGGTGGCATTTGAAGCAGGCCCCAATCTTTCTGAGGTGTTCACATTCTTTTGGAGTTAGTTTTGGTGGATAGAAAATGGTGTTGACATCAATATCCATTGCATTGGGATCTTTTTTGGGACAGGAATATGATTTGTAGGCAGGGAACAAAGATGATTTCTTTTTATGGGATTCTATGATCTCTTTAGCTTCTTTGTACAAAGTTTAGTACTCTTGTACTTTCTTGTACCATTCCTTAATGGTGGTGATGCAAGTTGCTTCTCTGTACATTTTCAGAATGAGGCTGGAAGGTATTCCTTTTGCAAAGAATTCAATGAGAATTTTATCATCAGTGATATCCAATGTGGCAATGTGATTTCTGAATTGGGCAATATATGAGGTAAGATCAAGGGTAGAGTTGTCTTTTTGTTTTCTGACTCGAATATTCATAAGCCAAGTGATGGATTTGTGAGCTGAATTGGTTGACTCAAATGCTTTCTTAACTGCTTTTATAAAGTCAGCCCAGATGCTGGTGGATACTGTGGAGCTGGATATGCAGGTTTTGCAAAAGGTATTTGCCCAATGGGCAGTGGGGCTTTTAGTCATGTAAGACAAGACGAATGCAATTTTCTTCTTGTCAGTGTCATATACTTTCTCATTAGTGTCAAGGTAGAACAAGACACTTTCAAGCCAAGGGTCAAGGAGTTCCTCAGAGCCATCATAGGCCTCTGGGATGTTGATCTTAAGTTTGACAGATTTAGATGAAGAGGATATGAGGGGCAAAGATGGAACAGAAAAGGTTTGACCTGATTGAGGTCACAAGATGGATGATGCTAGAGTAGGTGACTGAGGGATGTTCAATGGGGCAAGATTAGGAGCTTTGTCTTCCTGGAATAGGTTGATGTCTGAGTCCAAGCTTTCTTTCTCAGTATCTGGAAAATCTGGAGGGTGATCTGAATCAGATCCTTGAAGGTGTCATCTTTATTCTTGAGCTAGAAGGAGATGTGGCCAGACAGGCCCAGTTGGATTGAACTGTGAGGAAGATATGTTGATGGCATGTACAGTGACAGCCAATGAGAGGGGAAGCTAGAGCTTTTGTTAAGCTTGGTCCAGGTAGGGACAAGCAAAGCCCTCCAATGATATTGGAGATGATGATAGATGAGGAGTTGTGCAGCTAAGGCAATGATGATGAGGATATGTCATACTAATAAAGCAATGACAATGAGAGTTCAAGGAAGTCATGCAACTAGCAATGACTTAGTTATGAGGAAAGATACTACCACAAGGGTAGCCCAGAAGTTCAGGGAGCACCCAATCTGAAACAACTATAAGCTATAAACAACCCTATACAGGATTGCTAGTCATCATCATCAAAAGAGTAAGAAGAAACAGTAGATGGGTCGAATCAAGGAGCTCCCCACTTGTAGTGATGAGACTCGAAGAGAACTTGATTGGAGACTTTGCGTCAAAGTCCCAGATTTATATACTACATGGGTATGTATATCTATTTGTACATATTTGGCTAAGTAAATAGTCCATTTAGGAAACATATATCCATAAAAGGTAATGAGGCTGTGCATGATGAGTCCTTGTGACTCAGAACATATCCATACATAGGTTTGTGGTGTATCTTTGATATAGCAGAGATTAATAACATGTTGCACACACGTTGTGTGGGAGAATGGAAGTAAGGAAGCATGATGGACATGTTGTCTATTATGAACATGAGAATAGAAGTCAAGGGACTTCTACACAGAGATTAAAAGAATCGTGACTTATAATGAGAGTGGATCAATGGTTCATTACCCTTAATGTGTGACTTGACTTGGAGAAATAAAGTGAATGTGCTTAGTAAGCTGCTTAGTCAGTGAGCTTAGTCATTGTTTGAGTGAAAAAGTGTTAAGTCCCGAAGAACGAGGTATTGCATTAGGTAGCATTTGTAACACAATCAATGTGGAGGGCAAAGACATGTGAAAGACAAAACAAGAGAGCTAGATTGGAACAGCTACCAAAGTACAAGTGATGGTACTCAAAGGGAGCTCTAGCTTGAAGAGAAGAAAAGGAATAGATAAGGTTTATATAGTGAATGGGGATTCACTGTGTTACAATCTTCTTTCTCTCTTCGTCCTTAATACTTCTTTGCTTCGCACAACCCACCGTCCTCTTAGGAATAACCCGTATTACTTACCAATACTCTTTACTGATAGCTTCAGCCCATCCTCACCTTGTTCTTCTTTAACTCAGTTCCTGAAGGTTGGTCTTTTTCTTCTTATCGTCAAACAATCACTCCTCGGTCAAGTCTCTTATCTCGACCTCGTAGTTCCTTCTTTTCATTTCTTCCATCGGGTTCTATCTCGTTCTACTGTGGCTTAGTTCATCCGCAGCATCACTTACTATTCCTGTCTTCCTTGGGCCGGCCCTAAGCTAACTTAGCTATCACTACTTAAACTGTAGGATATGCGCATGTTGTCTCTTCTCCACTTTGAATCTACTGTCCATTTTGCTCAATATAAACCTGGTTTTATCAGAGGATGTTGTGACTCTACGTGAGCTCCTCCCTTTGGTAGAATCTCCCTCGAGTCTAGTCTAGCTTAACCTCAAGAATACTTCGCCTGGTACTCCATATTCAGGCGTCGTAGCGTTGAGCTTAACAAAAGATTCAAAGTCACCTCTGTCCCTCCTATTATCGGAGTAGGACTACTCTCTTGTCACCATAGAACCCAGCACCATCAGACCACCTCTCAGTGAAGAGGAAGACCACCCAGGATCTCAGCAACCTCCTAGTCGACGAATCGCTTCGTCATCCACCCAGTCCAGTAACCCCATATTATATCATAGAACCAGACGTACCCATCAACCAGATACATATCCTGTAACCCAGTCTTATTCCGGCCACAGTATGCCCAGAATCCTAGCACCCCAGCCATTACCCCAGATTGCAGCACCCAGATCACCCAGTCCCATCTTTACTAGTCCCCCACCCAGCCCGTCACCTAGCCCACCACCAGTCGCCATGTCTACCGCTTGATCGGAAGTTAAAGCTGCTCTCCCAGCAGACTTCTCTGGCAAATCAGATGAATCCACTCGATGGATCAAAGCGATGAATGCCTACTTCTCCGTCAACCCATCGATTTACTCTGACGATGGTACCAAGATCCTGACCTGCCTTAACAAGATGAGTAAAGGCAGGGGTATCCAGTTCTCCGAAATGTGGTATGACAAGATGGCTGATAGCTCCATCGACGCCACAAAGAAAACTTTCGCCAAATTCGCTGAGGATTTTCAGTCCACCTTCTTCCCGTTTGACGCCAAAGCCAAAGCTTGAATGGAGTTACACCACCTCGTCCAAACCAAGACCGGCAAGGACGATGGTTTTCAAGAATTTATCACTGAATTCCAATCTCTGGCAGCTAAAGCCAGAGTGACCGAAGATAATGCCCTCATTGACGACTTCTCCGCTGGCATTGACCAGAAACTCGCCATCATGATCCTCGGAGCCGAGAAACCTGCTACCACTATCCAAGAATGGATTGAGAAGGCAAAGACCTACCACCAACAGTTGATGAAGATCAAAGACCTCAAAAGAGGGGTCTGCTACTCGAATAACTTGACCTCCTCCTCGCGTACCAAGGATCCAAACGCAATGGACGTAGATGCTGTCCGTCTTAAAAAACTTACCCCCACGGAGCGAGCTCGTTGCATCAGAGAAAATCAATGCTTCAAGTGCCGAAGGGTCGGACATGCAGCTCAAAACTGTCGAGTCACCTTCCCCTCAAAGTCGCCTACAACCCAGATCCAGACTACCTCAACCACCCCATCCACGTCCGCGACCGTCGCCACTCCCAATTCTGCCACACCAAAGACCGCTGATCCCATTGATTCATACATTACTTCCCTTAAAGGGAAAGGGAAAGACCCAAAACAAATCCTACAAACCCTCCAAATCTGTTTCAATGAAGAAACGGATGCTACCCCCTCGGATTTTTAGAAAGAGAAGGATGCCCGACGTCTCCTTCTCACAGCTTAAACCATGTATTCGTAGCCTTGACAAATAAACGTACTCTGAAGATCCCTGTCAAACTGAATACTGGAAGAAAAATCGTCGAAACTGTTGCTCTTATCGACTCAGGAGCAACGGGAAACTTTATCGATTCAAACCTCGTCAAACGACATTGGTTTCCTCGAATCCCCTTAGAACAACCCCTGGCCACCCTAAACGTTGACGGAACCGGAAATAGGGGAGGCATCATCAAACATGAAGCCTGAATGGACTTAAAGATCAACGACCATCGCGAACGAATAGGGTTGATGATCACTCAACTCAAAACCCCTTAGATTATATTAGGAATGCCCTGGTTAAGGAAATGGAACCCGAAGATCGATTGGGCAAAGGATAAGCTCTCCCTAGAAAGGAATGACGAAGAAGAAATCCAGAATGTTGACCTGTCCGATTCACCCTGGGATGTTGTGTCTCTTCATGAGTACCTTCCCGGGGAGGAATTGGAATGGGCTGACATCAACAAGATCATCTTGTCAACGGAGCTTGAACAACAACGCGATAAAACCCAAATCGACCTACCAACGTGGTGTGAAGACTTTCATGATGTCTTCACCGAACAGACCTTCGACAAACTCCCTGACCACAGACCCTATGACCATGTCGTCAACCTTAAACCATCCTTCGTTCCGAAAATAGACAAGACCTACTATTTGAACCCCCAAGAGTGTAAAGCATGTCAGGACTTCATCACCGAACACCTCAAGTCAGGACGGATTATACCATCCATGTCCCCTCAGGCCGCACCATTCTTCTTTGTTCCCAAGAAGGATGGATCGTTACGACCCTGCCAAGATTATCGATACCTCAACGCTCACACTATTCGCAATGCCTACCCCCTTCCACTAATTTCGGAACTAATTGACGACATGAAGGACGCAAACATATTCACCAAGTTCGACATTAGATGGGGATATAACAACATCTGAATTCGAGAAGAAGACCAATGGAAAATGGCCTTCATCACTCCCTTCGGTCTGTTCGAACCAACGGTACTTTTCTTCGGGCATAGCAATGCACCCCCCACTTTTCAGACATTCATGAATCATATCTTCGCCGACATGATTGCGGAACGTTGGCTAAAGATCTACATGGACGACATGGGCATCTGTATGAAGGACGACTTAAATCTCCACCACGAAAGAACCTGTCGAGTCCTTCAACGACTTAGAGAACATAAGTTATCCCTAAAGCTACCCAAGTGCGAGTTCAACATCTCGCAGATAAACTTCCTTGGCATCATCATAGGCAACGGTCTGGCTAAGATGGACCCAATCAAACTCTCGGCCATATCCTCCTGGAAACCTCCAACTACAGTAAAAGGAGTTAGGTCGTTCATGGGATTCGCCAATTTTTACAGAAAATTCATCCCCAACTTTTCCAACATTGTTGCTCCACTAAATCTCCTCACTTGGAAACACCAGCCATGGGACTGGACCCAATTGCAACAACAGGCATTTGATACCTTAATCAACATCTTCTCTTCAACTCCCGTTCTCCACATTCCAAACCTAGACAAACCCTTCACAGTAATGACCGACACCTCCTTGATCGCAGCTGGCACTGTTCTAATGCAAACCGATACCAACGGAGACCTCCACCCATGTTCCTACTTCTCCAAGACGTTCATCCCAGCTGAACGAAACTATGACATCTATGATCGCGAACTGCTCACCATAATCCTAGCCCTCGATGAATGGAAACATTATCTATTAGGCACCAACCATCCAGTTACCATCGTTACGGATCACAAAAACCTGTCGTATCTGAAAGACCCTCGCAAACTCTCTCACTGGCAAGCATGATGGGGTCTTTTCCTTCAAGACTTCGACATCCTATGGAAAGTCACACCTGGTACCTGAATGGGCCCTGCAGATGCTCTATCTAGAAATTCGGAAGTTGACACTTCAGGGGACAATGCTCAGACTCCCATCGTCTCTGAACCCGTCATTATCCACGCCCTTGACACCAGACTTGCTGAGCTAGTTTGCTCCTCCTCCACAGGAGACCCTTTGGTACTGCGTGCTATCGAAGGCCTGGAGAAAAACAACCCACTCTTCCCTAGATCTGCCCTTCATGACTGGACCCTGGACAACGGCCACCTTTATTTCAAAAGATGTCTATATATCCCACCGGCTGCCTGTTCACCCATCCTAGCCACCATTCACGAATCACCCACCACTGGTCACCTGGGACAATTTCGAACCCAAGCCCTGGTTGAACGCGACTACTGGTGGCCGGGGTTATCTACTTTTGTTCGCAATTTCGTCAACAGATGTGCTGTTTGCCAACAAAACAAGGTTAACACACATCCAACCGTTCCTCCTATTTCCCCAATCCCGTCACTCTCCACCCTACCATTTAAGCAAATCTCTGTCGATCTCATCACTGATCTCCCTGAATCTCAGGGATACGATTCTATCATGGTCGTGGTCGACCATGGACTTACAAAGGGGGTAATTCTTGCTCCTTGTACCAAATCCGTTACTGCTGAAGGCGTCGCCTGATTATTCCATGACTTTGTCTTCAAAAGATTTGGACTCCACCAATCCCTCATCTCGGATAGAGGTCCTCAGTTCGCTTCTGCTTTTGCCAGAGAATTGGCAAGACTCCTCAAATATGACATAAAACTATCAACCGTATACCATCCCCAAACTGATGGACAAACGGAACACATGAACCAAGAACTCGAAACATACCTCTGCATATTCACCATGAATCAACCCAGGAAATGGGCAAGTTTCCTTACCACTGCCGAATTTGCCCACAACACTGCCCCACATTCTTCCACTAAAGTATCTCCCTTCTCACTAATGCTCGGATACGAACCTCAAGCATACCCCCCTATCGGAAAAACATTCCTCCCCGCTCTAGAATTCAGGCTGTCCACCCTTGATGAGTCAAGAAAAGAAGCTCTTGTGGTGCACGACTCAGCCCGTCGGATCATGTCAGCTCGGGTAACCAGGCACTTCACACCTTGGAAGGTAGGAGCTAAGGTTTGGTTGGAGGCTACCAACCTCCATATCAAAACCTTATCTCGAAAATTGGCCCCAAAACGCTATGGCCCTTTTGAGATCACCCAAGTCCTCTCACCTCTCTCTTATCACCTCAAACTTCCACCTACTTGGAAGATCCATGACGTGTTCCATGCGTCTCTCCTTTCGTCTTACAAGGAAACTGATGCGCACGGTCCCAACTTCCTCTGACCACCTCCTGACCTGATCGGATCAGAAGAAGAATATGAGGTGGAACAAATTATCTCCCACAGGGGCAGTGTGTCCAGGAGACAGTACCTAACCGCATGGAAAGGCTATCCCTCATCGGAAAATATCTGGGAATCTGAAAGTAATCTCCGTCATGCGCAGTAGATACTTGCCCAGTATAAAAGGGACAACCAATTGTAAGAATGGTTCAAACAAGATGTCAGTCTCTTCGTGAGTATCGCCTTGAATGAACCACCTTCAAAATTACTGGGAACACTATGTCTACCCCATCTTCATCCTCGCCATCTTCCTTGCCATCTTATTCTCTCATCGATTCTCATATTCGAACCGCCTCAGTGAGGCCATTGCTACTGCCGATCGACCACGCCCTTACCCTATATGGCGCTATCCTGGCCGACCCAACCCTGCTGTACATCATTGAAAACCTTCCCTTATACCAGCAAGACGTAACCTCTCAGGAACTGATACGTTTATTCCACGATATAAATTGAATTCAACGCTTTCATACCTTAGCTGCCCCTACCGATTTACCTCCTTTGTATGGAACCCCGATACGTTTCCTCCTAAGCAACCTTCTGCGTCGAGTTTTAACTCTTTTACATACCTATGGATTTGCCACCTTCGTGGAATCTATCCCTGCAGACCGATTGTTCCCCACGTTCTCCCCAATCTTTCACTCCATGCTACCCGGAGAACGAGACCATTATATGTCTGGTATACCATTCGCCCCTCCTCCGCTATACATCCCTCCTCCTCAGTCACCCTCCACAACTGCTTCCTCTCCGCCTACCCTATTGCAACGTCTCTCATTGACCCCTCCGTCACCAACCATCGCCCCATCTGAGTCGACCATAGAGTCTGACTCTACTGTGATAGAAGAGCCTAACCTATCTCCCATTGACAGAGATGCTCAATGGCTATCAGAGTCATACCACATTCCTGGTACAAACGAAGTAACCATTCTATCTGCTCCCACCAGATTACTCCCCACCGTAGTACATCGCTGACCCGCCTCAGCACTGACGGAGTGTTTTCGCTGTCATACTCTGGGTCACTATCGAGAGGATTGCCTGTTTTACACCTGCCCACACTGTCACATTACCACACCTGGTCACCCCCAGTATCTGTGTCTATGCACCCAATGCAGCTTTTGCAGTCGTTGGGGACATTCTGATCACTTCTGTCCAGTGCGCTCATGTGCACTTTGTAATCAACATGGGCACATGGCAGACGACTGTCCATTTGAACATCTATCCCCGGAGCAGGCCTTGGACATCTATGGCGGACGTTCCCCCACTATTTAGTGAGCATGGAGTGGACTTGCAATATATCGAACCAGGGTTTCGATTCTACAATGGGGGTAATGTTACAATCTTCTTTCTCTCTTCGTCCTTAATACTTCTTTGCTTCGCACAACCCACCGTCCTCTTAGGAATAACCTGTATTACTTACCAATACTCTTTACTGATAGCTTCAGCCCGTCCTCACCTTGTTCTTCTTTAACTCAGTTCCTGAAGGTTGGTCTTTTTCTTCTTATCGTCAAACAATCACTCCTCGGTCAAGTCTCTTATCTCAACCTCGTAGTTCCTTCTTTTCATTTCTTCCATCGGGTTCTATCTCGTTCTACTGTGGCTTAGTTCATCTACAGCATCACTTACTATTCCTGTCTTCCTTGGGCTGGCCCTAAGCTAACTTAGCTATCACTACTTAAACTGTAGGATACGCACATGTTGTCTCTTCTCCACTTTGAATCTACTGTCCATTTTGCTCAACATAAACCTGATTTTATCAGAGGACGTTGCGACTCTATGTGAGCTCCTCCCTTTGGTAGAATCTCCCTCGAGTCTAGTCTAGCTTAACCTCAAGAATACTTCGCCTGGTACTCCATATTCAGGCGTCGTAGCGTTGAGCTTAACACACTGAGTAAGCAAATCAGATGATAGAATGGAAGGTCATGGAATAGTGAAGAAGGAGTTCCATGACTGTGAAGGTACTCATACAACCATAAGGGTACTCACATGATGAGTAAGCAGACAAAAGAGGAAAAGAGTACACATGTATTGTTACAGATGCACTCTATGCTATAGTGCATTATGACTACTGAAGCTACAAGCACTATGAATATGAACTAAGGACATGGATACTCTAAGTCTTTATCTTATCAGTACTGGTGTTACTGATTATTTTCATGCCTTCACATGTGCACTTGGTCACATTTCACTTATTCACACTTTCACGACTTCATGATTATCACTCTTGATGAAGTTATGATTCACGATCATCACAACCCCTATTCTTATGAATCACAATCATAGATAAACCATACCTAATGCTTGAGGCATAAGGCTATGTCTTCCATTCTGCCACATATATGCTTCCTAATCACATTAGATTCACACCTTAAATGTATATATATGCTTCTCTTCCATTCTTACTTATTATATATGCACTTCTACCTCATGGACAACACAGGATATCTCTAGATGAGACATCCATAGATACAAACATTAGTAGAGTATATATATGAACCATGTAAAGCCAGGAGACTCTAACCAAGTCTTCCTGGAGTTTCTTCTATTAACAATAAGACTATTATCTTCACTCCATAACTCTGGTTCCCTAGCATAAGCTAGCTAGGTCAAGTCAAGACTGCCTTGGTAAAGGATACCACAAGAGTAACAAGACACTTCTTTTGGGCAAATTACTATTGCCTCTTGATGGCTACACCTCAGGAGTTTAGGATTGTTTCACGTATAGTGAAGTCTGGGATAAGTCGTAACACCTCTCAAATCCAGTTCTCTTTACATCAGATTTATAATCCAGTTTACCACATTCATTCTATCTCATTCCATAGTGTTCCACTTCCTTTCTTACTTCAGCAGAATTGCTAGTCACTACTTAAGGCAGAGCTCTTGTAGTAGTTAGACCATTCTCGACCTTCTGCAATCTACCTAATTGCTTTTCTGCTCAGTCTGTGCCCTCTAATCTATAACCTTGTTGGAATCCAAGCTGTCTCTTTGATAGACTTGTTCTAGTCTTAGCTTGAACCTCTGCTAGCACGTTACCCTAACCATCCTAGTCTTATACGTCACTTCAACATAACAAGGTTGATGTTAGAACAGACCAGTAGAGATGAGAGAATGACTTGCCTGAAGGCATGAGGATAGTGTGAAAATCTGTCCAACTTCTTAGACTAAGCAGAGCTTATATGAGAAATGGAGTGAATCTGAGTGACCAGAAATTGCAACCTGAATGATTTGGATCAGGCCAATCCACATACCTGCTGAGCTGAAGGGCACATTCCTCCAATGATGGCCTGCCATTGATAATATCTAATCATGGACCTCTGTGAGAAGATGATAAGAAGACATAATGAAAATAACAGTATCTCCTGCAGGGACTGATATATTATTGATGTACTTTGTAATGAGGACAGTGTTTGCCTCACCTACTATTGTCCTTAGTACATGTGAAGGAAAATCTTGATGTTGGACATTAGAAACAAAATAAATAGTCATACTATGAAACAACTTATCCAGTGCTGTACATATGTACTACTAATGACTCTAGCTCAACACAGAATCATCTATGTATGATGGACTTGAAGAAAGAGATGCAGCTGAATGGCATGCTCCATCAATACCATGGGGCCCATGTTCACACACCTCAAGTGTGCCAGAGTCAAGTTCCTGCAACCCCACCCCTTCAATTTCACCAATCTGCCACTCCACTTTCTTCATGAAGGTTTTAGCTTCCTCACATTCATCCATGACCATGGAGCACATCAGTTGGAGCTCTCTAAGATGTGTATGATGGTACTGCAGGCATGTAGCAAAGGTATCCCAAGATGCTCAGGTGATCTGTAATATGCAAAGAGAATGGAGTTTCTCCATCTCTTCTGCTCTTTTAGCCAATATCTGCATTTATTTAGAGTAAGCATCTGTGGTGAATGTAATGTCAATTACTACAGACCAACATCAATACTTTCTTGACTTTCTTTCATGATGAAATAGAGCTTGATGAAATGACTAACCCACTGAAGGATCAGCTGTTTGAGCTATAAGACAATAATGGTGAATCTGAACCTCCTAGTGAGTAGGAAAACTCCAAGAGGACAAGACTAATGTCCTCTAGAGCTGGGGGTGTCCCTTATATACTATTCTATAGTTTGTACAAGTGTATACTACATCTAAGATATGCTATGCTAGAATATTGCATGTATACTTCATGTTATATGTATATGCCTACTAGACTATGTCTGCAATATATCTTTAGTAGGAAGGTTTCTAGACTAGTTCTAGACTTATGTGTGGCATGTAGCAAATGGTTGTGGTCTAGGGTATGTTGTACATGTGTAGGGTATAGGGTTAACTGTGTAATGCAAATGT
>JBBPTP010000610.1:0-15768 GCA_038094195.1 Pulveroboletus aff. carminiporus | reverse complement strand
AATTTTGGCAATCATTAGCCAGGTTCTTCTGTTCTTTGTATATATATTGATTGATGGTAAATGTATCATCCTCTACTAGTCTGATAGCTATGGGGCTTTCTAGTAGTGTATTATTCACATTGTAACACAAGGAATGTAGCCTCTATGAGGTCAAAAGGAAATAGGAGCTCAATGCCATATACTATGAAGTATGGCAAGAGTCCTGTTGACTTGAGGATAGTAACTCACTCTGCCTAGAAAACTGAGTGAGTGGCCATAGGTCAGCAAATCTCCCCTTTCAAAGTACTTTTAATGATGGCCTTCCAGACATTGTAGTGACACTGTTCAACCATGCCATTCACCTGAGAGTTATAGAAAGAAATCCATATATGGTGGATACCATACTAGTTCACTAGGATATTGAGTGTCTGTACAAATGCAGATCCATTGTCAGTAACTAATTCAGATATGGCACTCCATCTACAGAGGATATCCTTGAAGATAAATGAGGCAATGGCAGATGTATTCTCAGATCTGAGCATCCACCATTTCAGATATACTGTAAGAGCACACTGAGCCTGAACAATGAAATGGTAGCCACCAGAGCACAGCATTACCATAGTCTCAATATGGAGTTTATAAAACAAACTGCCTACCACAGGAACAGTGGGCAGAATGTATAGTTTCTGGGTTTGGCAGATTTGACACTCATGACATGTCTTGATGTACCATTTGACATTGTCTACCAACATGGACCACCAAAAGCATAGAAGCAATCATGTGTAGACAGTAAAGACACCCTTGTGCCCGAGGTCATCATGAGCCTCCTTAATAAGTCCATAGCAATGTTCAACTGGAACAACCAGCTGGTGACAACCATGCAGTTCGCAACAGTACAGAGAGTCATTGAGAAGGAAGAAACAAGTTGCAGAGTGGACAAATGAGGTATAATCCATGTCTGACATATCAGTGGGGCGAACATGAGAATTAAGGAAACTTTGGATCTACTTAATCCATACCTCCTTAACAAGAGCTTTTGAAGATCAAGGGATAACTGAACTATTCTGCACTGGATTGGTATTCAACAGAATAGTATGAGAGCAAGAGGAATGCAGATTGTTAGACAGATATCTAGAGGTGTGAGCACTAGTGAATAGTAGAGGAAAATAATTGTTCAACAGAGAAATAGAGAAGAAGTATGCTCTATTCAGCCAGTCCTCAAAATTGTCCTCTTCTGGAGGGTCATTCTCAGATGGTGGATGATGAGACAGTCCATCTGCCTCTGTATGTTGGGTGGCAGAGACATGAATGAGACAAAAATCAAATAGAAGGATACCAGTGATCCACCAGTTTATGATCACATTGGGTTGCAAGTCAGGGTTGTTGATCATACCCTTGACATAATTGGCATCCATTTTCACTGTAAGATTAGTGACTTCAAAGATGAAAATGCAGACTGCTCACAGAGAGTGAAACAATCCATAAAGCTTGAGCTTCGCTTGAGAATAGTGACTCTCAACCTCATTGAAAGTAATGGAACTAAAATAATTTGGATAGCATTTACCATCATCCCCTTCCTGTGATAGGATGTATTTGACTGTGATCATAGATGTGTCCACAGTCAGAATCACCTCATGACTGGATTCATAGTCCAATCATTGAAGTACAGGAGAATAACAGATCATGTCCTTTAGATGCTACATAGCTAGTTTTTGAGGATCCCTCCATTCAAAGGGAACACCTTTCCATGTCAAATAGACCAATGGGTGGACAATAGATGTGAAATCACAGATAAAGATTTGAAGGACACCACACACACCTAAGAATCTGTAAACCTACATAAGATTCTGGCATTCTGGCCAGTCACAGATTTTCTGCACTTTTTTCTTGTGAGATATATGCCCTTCAGTGGTGTACTTATGCCCAACTATAGTAGCATCTGGTGCTGCTGTTAGACCTAGCACTATGATGTCTTGTGTGAAACACGAGACAGTGAGTTCTTAATGCTGAGAATAACTAGAACTCAAGAGAGGTCTGACCAAGGGAGGAGCTCACAAAGAGTTGCAACATCCTTAGACAACCTATATACTAGGCAAAGACACAGTAGATTCAAAGTGAAGAAAAGAGGCTATACATGCAAGTGCTATGCTTAAGTAATGACAGTCAATTTAGTATAGGGCCAGTTCCAAGAAGATATAAATGGAAAGCTATACTACAGATTAGCTAAGCTACAGTAGAATGATGAAGAAGATGAAGGAACAATGATGACTAGTGAGAACTACAACATTTGATGTGAGAGAATCAAATGGAGGAGTTAGCATCCAATCAAGAGCTTTATAGAAGAACTAATTATGGATGTAAGAGTGAAACAATCAACAAGAAATGAGATCATATATAATAAGGGATACTGAAGAGGATAGCAGTTTGTTGATAGGTAATGAGAATGAGGGATGAAGTAAGGAATGAAATTGTAACAGCTGCCAGCATGAATTTCTTAGCAGATATAGTCAAGCCAACATTTCACAAGCATTGAATGAGACATGTGATGACCTATAAATGCTCCCAAATAAAGTGATAGATTCCTGAGTTTTCCAGAATGGTTTCATAGATACCATCCAGTCTTTGGTAACATGTAGTGATGAATTTGGTAGGCATATCATCAAGGAATGGACAGGTATAATAAGAAATTTCATTCTGAAAGATGAAGCACATGTCCCCTTGATAGATAGAGATGGAATTGGAGTATCCCATGAGAATAGTGGTAAGACACTGAGGACCCATTGAAGAGTTGAAGATAGTAAGGTTGCATGAATTCAGATGAAGTGGATGTTGGTCATATCTAGCAAAGAGATCCATCATGTCATACACTACATATCTGGTGAAGGATTCAGCAAAGTGCTCAACAAAGGGAGAAGTAGAGGAGTCACAGATAGTGACCACATTGAGGGGTTGAAGATCATGGACAAGGCAAAGGAATTTGCCATTCTACTTAATGACACAGAATCAGCAAGATTGGTAAGCAGTAGTAGATGGTTCATAGATCCCAGATGCAATGTAGTCCTTAATGATCTGGATCATCTCCTCTCACATGGCAGGGAGAATAGGAATATTATGCATAATCCATGGCATATGGAGTACAGTAGAAATTTTGACAGGAAGAAAGTATCTTTCGTCAAGATGGCCATGCTTAGAAGGTTTCTGTTAAGCTTGGCCCAGGTAGGGACAAGCAAAGCCCTTCTAAAGATACTGAGGAAGACGACGGGTGAGGAGTCATGCTATGAAGGCAACAACAACAAAGATGGATCATGCTAACAAAGCAACGACGACAAGGGTGCGAGGAAGTTGTATGATGAGCAACAACTTAGTTATGATAAAAGATACTACCACGAAGGTAGCCCAAGGATTTAGGGAGCACTCAATCAATGTGGAGAGCGAAGACACACTAGAGACATGACACGGAAGAGCTAGATTAGAATGGCTACTCAAGTACAAGTGAAGGTACTTGAAGGGAGCTCTAGCTTAAGGAAGCGGGAGTAGGTAGATAGACATTTAAATAGTGAAAAGGCAATCTGCTGAATAAGCAGATCGTGGAAGGTCATGGAATGAGGAAGAAGGAATACCATGACTGTGAAGGTACTAATGTAACCATAAGGGTACTCACATGATTGATAAGCGGGGTGAAAAAGAAGTAACATACACATGCTTGTGGTAAGTCTGGGATAAGTCGTAACATTACCCCTTTACTAAGTCTGAAGAATAACCTATTCTTCAATATTCAGCCCCAAGGACCATGATTTCGATTTCGTCCCAGCAAGGGACCTCATTGTTCTGTAGATGAATGTGGAGAATTCCAGCATCCATCATTACCCATCTTCAAGCTTCTATGTCCGATACATCTTCATCGGCTGAGTAGTTCTCCAGTTCAGAATTGTTCCTTGCATCTCTCAGATTAATGTCGTCCATTATTTTGGCATAACTGATATGCAAAGGACGATGATGACTGGCCCTTTCTGCTCTTTCTTCGGCTTCATAGGCAATGCGTTCAAATTCTGGGTTCTGTTCACATGTGGGTCTGTCATTGAGGTCTAAGGAATGTGTAGACAGGGAACGAGGTTGCAGAACTTCTATGGTGACAATGGGATCATTCACCTGTAAGTTATCAGGTGAGAATTCAGGGTTGGAGTTATCATGAGGGGGGTTCCACAACTGTGGTGTGGGTGGTGATGGAATGGGAAGTGGTTCTCCTTCATTGGAGGATGTTGGGGACAAGTAAACCGGGGAGTGGGATTTAACTAGACATTGCCACTCTATGTGGCCAGCTGCAAATTTTTTGCAGACACGACATTTGGTGCATCGGCAATCGGCCTTCTTGTGGCTGATGCGGTGACAGCCATGGCAAGTACAGTAGAAATCTGGGTCACCGTGGATGAGGGGAGCATCGTTCTGGGTACGGATAAGGCAGACGAGAGTGTTGAGTTTGTCCTCTTCTGATGGGGAAGGTGGAAGGGCATCACCATACTTGGCGAGGAGCGAGTGAACTTTCTCACCAACTTTTGTCATTTCAAGTTGATGGGCAGTGGCAAGGATTTTTCGATTCACTTGGGAGTGAGATTTGCATAAGAGGAGGAGGACGGGGTCTAGATCCAGTGAGAAAGGGAATCCTTCCAAGTGGGCGATAGCCATAGACAGCGTTTGATGTATGCCATAGGTGGCACAAAGTAGGCTGAGAGGAGAGTCTGGATGTATGCAGCGATCTAAAGTCATGGCCAGAGAGGGGTCATTTAGAGTGCAGGCGAGGGCATCTTCGTGGGCAGGGGAACGCCGACGGAATGTATGGGTGAAAGAAGAGACAGGGAGTTCTGAAGTAGGGATACAAGGCATGCTAGTGTGTATGAAAAGGTGTTTGATGGAGCAGACAGAAGGATGACACCTTTTATAATCTTTGAGGAGGGTCTGTGCATGAGAGAGAGCTTTCTCCTGCACCCACGAGTCATCTTCTGGAGCATAGCCTTTCCATCAGATAAGGAAATATCAGTTGGAGGGTGGACCTCGATGTTTTAATATCCATTGTATTTTGTATTCTTTTTCTCCACCAATAAGGTCAGATGGGAGTTTCAGGAAGTTCGGGCCATGAACAGTATTTTCACGATAGGGCGATAGTAGAGATGCATGGAACATGGGGTGAATCTTCCATATAGCTGGAAGATGGAGTTTAAATGATAAGGAAGATAGGACCGAAGTAATGGTAAAGGGTCCTTCTTGTTTAGGGGTGAATTTTGGGTTGGCAATGGAACATTTCAGGTTTCTGGCTTCAAGCCAAACTTTGTCACCTTTCTTGAAGGGTGTGTAGTTATGACGTGTTCGTGATGCCATAACTTGGCGAGTGAGTTCGTGAGCAGCTAGTGCTTTAGACCATGCAGCTTCGAGGATTTTCAGTCAGTCTACGACTGCGGGAACCGAAGATTCTGAAAAGACTGTAGGAATAGCTTTTGGTTCATAGCCGAGCATGAGGTAAAACGGGGATTTGGACATAACAGAATGAGGGTGGTGGTTATGTGCAAATTCTGCATGGGAAATAGATTCGGACCACAAAGTAGGGTTATCTCCACAGTAGATATGAAGGTACGTTTTGACCTCCTGATTGATGCATTCCGTTTCCCCATCTGTTTGAGGGTGATAAGCTGTGGAGAGGGCAAGGTCATATCCAAGGAGACATCTGAGTTCCAAGGCGAATTTTGAAGCGAATTGTGGGCCTCGGTCACTAATTATCTTCTAATAGAGACCGAAACGGAGATATACTTTATGAAAGAAGAGGTCTACTACCCCTTTGGTGGTGATAGATTTCTTGGTGGGGCATAGGATTACCCCCTTCATAAGCCCGTGGTCTACAATGACCAAGAGCATATCGAAACCATTAGATAGTGGAAGGTCGGTAATCAAGTTGCATGATATTTGTTGAAATGGACAAGTGGCGTGGGACTTGATTGGAGTCAGAGGTGGAACTGTAGGATGGGTGTTGACTTTATTTTGCTGGCATAGTGCACAGCCTTCAATGTATTTTCACACATGGTGGGCCAGGTCTGGCCACCAGTATTTGCGTGAGACAAGTTGTCAGGTTTTTAACACTCCCGGATGTCCGGCGGACGGGTCATCATGACATGAAGAGACAATTTTACGACGGAGGTTGTCTTCTGATGGAACGTACACACGACCTTGGTAGGTAATGACACCATCACGGTTTTGCCAGTCCAAAAGACAGGAATGAAAGGGAGGTGGTATCTTGTTATCTAATGCTTGGAGGGCCGTGAGTACTAGGGAATCGTTACCAGATCGTTCTGTGATGATAGAATGAAGGGTAGAACTGACTGTACGGATGAACATGGATGGGGGAAAAAGGGTGGTCTCTTCATTGTTGGACAAATCTTTTGGGAGATGGTCAATACATCGAGATAGAGCATCGGGTCCTAAGAGGGTGGAACCTGGTATGTGGATTAGTTTCAGATCATAGTCTGAAATATCGAGTAGCCATTGTGCTTGGCGATGGTTTAAAGTTTGAGGTTGTCAAAAGTATGTGAGATTTTTGTGATCCGTAAAGACCCAAACTGGTTCAATGGAGCCAATGAGGTAATGTCTCCATGCTTTAAGAGTCCGGAGGATGGCTAAGAGTTCTCTATCATAGATATCATAATTTCATTCGGCGGGAGAAAAGGATTGAGAGAGATATGAGCAGGGGTGCCATTCTCCATTTGAGTCAGTCTGAAGGAGGATACCTCCAGATGCAAACTTGGATGCGTCGGTAGCAATGGTGAATGGCTTGGTCATGTCGGGAAAACAAAGGACAGGTTTGGAAAGGAATATGGTTTTAAGTGTCTCAAACGTGAATTGACACTTATCGGACCAGTTCCAAGATTGGGATTTCTTTGTTAAATCAATTAACGGATGGGCAATTTTGGAATAGTTTTGAATGAATCGCCTATAAAAATTGGCGAATCCAAGAAAAGATCGGACCTCCTTGACCGATGAAGGTATAGGCCATTTCGTGATGTCTTCAAGTTTAACTGGGTCTCCTTTTTCGTTAATGATCATTCCTAGATAGTCGACTTCTTTAGTGGCAAAGTTGCATTTTTCTAGTCAGAGGTGAAGGTCTAACTCCTGCATTCATTGCAGGACACAGCATGTGCATTCAGTGTGAATTTCTTCATTGTCGGAGAAGATAAGAAGGTCGTCCATGTAGATGACAAGCCATCCTTCTGCAATCATGTCTCTAAATGAGTCATTCATGAAGCATTGGAATGTGGCAGGAGAATTTGTCATGCCAAAGAACATAACCATTGGTTCAAACAGTCCTTTGTGAGTAAGAAAGGCACCTTTCCACTGGTGTCCATCTTTGATGCGTATGTTGTTGTATCCCCATCGGACATCAAACTTGGTGAAGATATTGACACCTTTAAATTTGTTCAAGAGGTCGCCAATGAGGAAAAGGGGGTATGCGTCACATACTGTATGTTCATTTAGATATTGGTAATCTTGGCATGGATGGAGTTTTCCATCTTTCTTCTGAACAAAGAAGAAAGGAGATGCTTGGGGAGAATTGGAGGGACAAATCTTTCCAGTGCGAAGATTTTCTTCGATGAACGCTTCAGTGGCTTCGTGTTCTTTTGGGGACAATGGATACAATTTATCTATTTTCAGCATGAAGGTGTCTTTGAGATTTATCTCGTGGTCGTAAGGGTGAGATGGGGGAAGTTTGCTGTCTTTTGGTTCAGTGAAGACCTGGGCAAATTCTTTGTATTCTGCTGGTAGTTGTTTCTTCGGCTTTAGCTTTTCGGCTTCAACTGTGAGTTCAGTAGCGTGGGTTATTTTTTGAATTGCTTTTGGGGATAGATAGCGATTGCCAGAGCGGGTGGTTCTACATATTGATTCAGAGAGAAGGGTACATTTAATTCTCATTTTCTTATTATGGATAGCACGGGCAAGGAGAGCATGGTTTGTGAACTCTTCTTGGATTTCATATTCCATGAATTTGAATAGAGCTGGGGTAGATTCAGGTTTGACCATTTTACAGGTCGGAGAAGGAAGTTTCTTTGCAAACTTGTGTTTGTTTGCTTTGTATGCAGACTTGTATTGAGCAAAAAGGACTTTCGATTCATCCTTAGATTCATCGATAGAGAGGGATCAGGCCAACCAATCGATTACAGGGTTTGCCTTTTTGAGCCAAGGAAGTCCTAAAAGAACGTTGTCATCACCACAATTCATGACATAGAAGAGCATTTCTTGAACGATGCCCTGAATGTTAACAAAGAGGGTTGTGGTGAACTTGACGAGTCCTTTCGAGTTGACTGAATTATCTACATTTCGGACTCAGATCTGTTGCTTTAGGCGTGTGGTAGGGAGGCAGTGTTTCTGAATGAAACTCCAATCTATGCAATTCATTTGTGTGCCACTATCAATGAGGGCATGAGTTTTGACATCTTTAAGTGTGTACGAGGGGACGATGAGTTGAATTGGAATCATCATATTGGCAGTTGATATCCTTACAGCAGCTACTTTATGCATATTGGAAGGTCCTGGCGTCAAGGCAGTCCTTCTGTTCAAAAATCCTGTTTGAAGGATACTCTTTGGACTTCTTTCTCGTCCTTCAAGTCAGAGTCTTCTTCAACTTCTTCAAGTTTCAGAAGATCGGCAGGTTTCTTCTCCTTACAAACTTTCTTTTCAGCTGATTTGATTTCAGTGTTTAAGGATAGAGAGAGGTTAGGTTCAAACTTGGTTCGGCAATCTCTGGCAGAATGTCCCTTGCGACAACATTTAAAGCATGCTTTAATCTTCCTGAGACGTTCTCGCTCTTCAGGCATAAGCTTTGGTGGATATCGGATGGCATTCACATCAACATCCATTGCATTGGGGTCTTTCTCAGGCTTGGCATAGGATTTGTAGGTGGGGGCGGTTTTCTTGCATTGGGATTCAACAATTCCTTTGGCTTCCTCATAGAGGGTTTGGTATTCCTGAACTTTCTTGTACCATTCTTTTATGGTTGTAATGCAAGTTGCCTCTCCATACATTTTATGGACGAGACCAGAGGGAATTCCTTTGGCAAAGAATTCGATGAGGATTTTATTGTTGGTGATTCCCGATGTTGCTATGTGGTTGTGGAACTGGGCGATATATGAAGTCAGTTCAAGATCTTTACTGACTCTCGAACTCATGAGCCAGGTGATAGATTTGTGCATGAAATTGGTGGATTCAAAGGCTTCTTTTACTACCTTGATGAAGTCGTTCCACATACCAGTGGAGACCGCAGATCCTGAGATACAAGTTTTTCGGAAGGTGTTTGCCCAGTGGGCAGTAGGTCCCTTCATCATATAAGAGAGAGCGAAGGCAATTTTCTTTTTGTTGGTATCATAGACTTTCTCGTTGGTGTTGAGGTAAAACAAGACACTTCTGAGCCAGGGTTCTAGGAGTTCCTCAGATCCATCATATAGTTCTGGGGCATTGATCTTTAGTTCTACAGGTTTTGATGAAGAAGACATGACTGGTGATGGGACAAGAAAAATTTGACCTGATTGAGGTCATGAGGTAGGTGATGCTGGAGTGGGTGACCTTGGAATGTCAAGCAGGGCGAGGTTGAGGTTTTCGTCTTTCTAAAATAGGTCGATGTCTGAACCAGATTCTGAGTTTTCTTCTTCAGTTTCTGGGAAATCTGGGGGATGATCTGAATCAGACCCTTGAAGGTGTCATCTTTGTTCTTGGGCTAGGAAAAGTTGTGGCCAGAAAGGCTGAGTCGGATTGAACCATGAGAAAGATATGGTGGCAGCAGCGTTCGATGATGGCCGACAAGAGGGAAGCTAGAGCTTTTGTTAAGCTTGGCCCAGGTAGGGACAAGTAAAGCCCTTCTAAAGATACTGAGGAAGATGACGGGTGAGGAGTTGTGCTATGAAGGCAATGACAACAAAGATGGATCGTGCTAACAAAGCAACGATGAGGAGGGTGCAAGGAAGTTGTATGACGAGCAACAACTTAGTTACGATAAAAGATACTACCACGAAGGTAGCCCAAGGATTTAGGGAGCGCTCAATCAATGTGGAGAGTGAAGACATACTAGAGACATGACACGGGAGAGCTAGATTAGAACAGCTACTCAAGTACAAGTGAAGGTACTTGAAGGGAGCTCTAGCTTAAGGAAGCGGGAGTAGGTAGATAGACATTTAAATAGTGAAAAGGCAATCTGCTGAATAAGCAGATCGTGGAAGATCATGAAATAAGGAAGAAGGAATACCATGACTGCAAAGGTACTAATGTGACCATAAGGGTACTCACATGATTGATAAGCGGAGTGAAAAAGAAGTAACGTACACATGCTTGTGGTAAGTCTGGGATAAGTCATAACAGTTTCCAAGTGAAAGCCATCTCATGCTCATGAACTATCTAGTGAACAAGTTTGAGTTCTTCTGGCCAAAGCCAGTTAGCAGGATCTAATTTGTCAGTATGCTCCTGGGTGAAGTGAACATCAGGAATAAAGTCAGGAGGATGAGTAGATAAAGGCTTTAATCCAGCAAGCAGATTCTTAGAAAGAGTCCTGATGATACAACATTCCTCATCCATTAGAGTGAGGATAGATCACACTTTTTTCACAACTGGCTTGTAGACCAGCACATGCAATGTTTTGTTATAAGAATAAATAGAAGATAAGAAATCATAATGTGGTGAAGGAGGAATTAGTTCAATAGAAAGAGGAGGAAGATGCATATAAGAAGAAGGCATCATAAAAGTGAAATGGATAAATGATGAATGAGTGAAAGCAGATAAGATGGGTTGTTCACCAGACTCTCTCCAGCTATGAAGCAGATCATCAATATCTAAAAACCTATCTCTATGATGGATTGGTGGTTATTGCACTACTTCTTTTCATGACAGCAAGAACACCCTTCTGACCATAGTTTCATGGGCAAGGTATATTGCTTCCTCATGTTAGGGTCATGAAGAGTAATGGTCTGAGATCCATCTGAAAAATCTTTGGTGTTAGCACTCATAAGACAGTGAAATGGTCAGCCCAGTAACAGGTCAAAGTTGACATGATCTAGGATCTGAACCTGGACCATAATCTCACCTGCTGTTACAGGTGCACTCTATACTATAGTGCATTATGATTACTAAAGCTACAATCACAAATATGGACTAAGAACATGAACACTCTTAAGTTTTATCTTATCAGTACCAGACTTACTGATTACTCTTTATTTTCACATTATCATGTCTTCACATGTGCATATGGTCACATTTCACTTATTCACTTCTTCACAACTTCACAATTATCACTCTTGATGAAGTCATACTTTACAATCATCATGACCCCTATCTTTATAAGTCATGATCATAGATGAACCACACCTGATACTTGAGGCATCAGGCTATATCTTTCATTCTACCACAACTATGCTTCTCATTCACATTAGATTCATATCTTAGATGTATATTTATGCTTCTCTTCCATTCTTACTTATTAGATATATATTGTAACATCATGGACAACACAGGATATCTCTAGATGAGGTGTCTATAGATACAAATACAGATAGAGTATATATACAACCCATATAGAACCAGAAGACTCTAACCAAGTCTTCCTAGGAGTTTCTCCTATTAACAATAAGACTATTATTTTCACTCCATAACTCTGGTTCCTAGTCTGTAAGCAAGACTAGTCAAGTCAAGCCCACTTGGTAAAGGATATCACAAGAGTAACAAGACACTTCTCTTGAGCAACTACTATTGCCTCTTGATGGCTACACCTCAGGGGTTTAGGGTTGTTTCATCTGCACCCATATCTAGAGTGAGGTTCTCAAGTACTCCTATAGTTCTGTCAATGCTGGTATTAGCAGATGACATGTTCATGACATGGTTAGAGCAGATTGGTAGTCCAAACTCTTTCCATATCTGCTTGGACATCATAATAATTTCTGAACCTAAATCCAGGACATCCATAAGAGCATGCCCTGAATTCTCCACCTTAACTTCAATTGCTTGAAGGGGCAGGTTATGATGAGCCATGATGAGTCCATCATCATTCCTGAGTATTTGGTCACCAAATTCTTGCATGACAGCAGTAGAATCTCTGCCAGTGAGCTCATTGACCTGGACAAAATGATTAGAAGGGTTAATGACATGTTTCACAGTAGTTAGATCATGAAATTGCTTCCAGAAGTCAGGTGATATAGCAAATAAATCCTTCACAGGTACTAGGATGCTTGAGTTCAGCATCTGCTCTAGGACTTACCTAGACATAGCCTCATCCTCAAGAGAGAATGAATATTTGTACTACATTATAGGGACTAAAGGAGAGTTAGCTTGAAATGGACAAAAAGGAGGATTTTCTGCTGAACTGGATTGGCCAGCAGTAGGTCCTGGAGGACCAACAGTAGTAGGTTTTGAAGAGCTAGAGATACTACCTGCAGGATTGCAAGGTATGGCTTGAGGGGTAGAATCCTTGTCAGTATTATGTGTAGGATGAGAAGAAGATGTCCCAGCAGTTTGCTATAACTCTGGAGAAAGTATTTCCTCAGATATCATCACTGCATAGTTATCTGATCACTTTCTATCAGGAACATGGACACCACCAAACTGTGGGCATTTGCTCTTGTCCTTAGATGCCTTATT
This sequence comes from Pulveroboletus aff. carminiporus, assembly GCA_038094195.1. NCBI lineage: Eukaryota > Fungi > Basidiomycota > Agaricomycetes > Boletales > Boletaceae > Pulveroboletus > Pulveroboletus aff. carminiporus. Next base: position 3,138 of record JBBPTP010000610.1, on the reverse strand, counting down.
CACTTGGAAGGTTGTCCAAGCCTGAGCTAGGTAGGGCTGAAATTCTGCATCAGCAACAATGGGTGGTGAATTATTTCCATCTCAGTTTTCATTGCCATATAGACTGAGGAATCAATTTTCAAGACCACAGGAACATCCAGATAGGCAGACAACAGCAGCATGTTATGTTGAGCTGACGTACAAAGCTAAATCAGCTAGTAGGGACTACTAGCAAAGGTTCAAGCTAGAACTAGGACAAGACTGTCAAGTGAACAGCTTGGATTCTCATAGCAGTATAGACAAGAGAGTGCAGACTGAGCAAAGGAGCAACCAGATGAATTGCTAAGGTTGAGAATGGTCTAACTACTATAAGAGCACAGCTTTAAGTAGTGACCAGTGACTATGCTTAAGTAAGACAGAGATGGAATGTTAGAGAATGAGATAGAATCAGTATGGTAAGCAAGATCACAAATCTGGTATAAATAGAATCAGATTTGGGAGATATAGTCCAATGACATCACACACATGTTACAAGACTCCGACCATTGAAAATAAAAGGAAGGAAATGAAGTGATCTTAGAGAATCAAGAGTTTTGGGGCAAAAGGAGATAAACAAAGGAGAAAGGATATGTATCCAGATTGAAGTATTCCAAACTGGATTGTCTGTGAGGTGAAAGATAAAAGCAGTAGGTGCAAATGAAGGTATAAAATCATAACACAGCACTGTGGTAATAGTTGAAGCCTGCATAGTTGTTGCAGCAAGTGTCTGGTCAATAGCATCTTTAAGACATCTTCCACCTGATACATGCAGAATCTCTGAACCATCTGACATATAGAGTCTTCCATCACTACCTCAGACTACCTTGCCTGAGTTGAGGTACTTCATACAGATAGTGCATATACTTGTCCAGTGTCCAGCTTCTGTACAGAATTTGCATAGAGGCACAGCACATGTTGCAGCATTGGCTTTCATCTTCATAGGCATAGTAGGATTATATGAAGGAGTAGGAGTGGATGACATAGGATAGAAAAATGATTGTTGGGTATGAGGAATGATGTTTAAGGTGGATAGTGAGGCATGAAGAGCTGAGCCAGTCAAGAGGTACTTGGCAGTAGTGGATATGTCATTGATAGGATAGGGATCATCTGGATGTAAGTCTAATTTGATGATAGTAAGTCAATAATGAATGTGCTCCTGAAGGAGAGCAGAAAAGTCAACCAGGAAGAGCATATCCCATTCCATCTTAGATAGCTTTCTGGTCACAATAAGGGTAGCAGAAATCTTGGTGAACTTCTTGATATACTCGCTCAGGTTGTCCTGATTTCACATCTGCTTCTTTTGATAGTCCTTGACTAAATATTGTAGGTCAGCACAATAATAGCAGTTACTTCCTTTGCAACCAGGATACAGTTTTTTGATTGCTACAATGAAGTCATCCCAGTCTGCTGGAATAGCAGTGGACTCTGGGCAAGTTTTCCATACTTCTGCCTCTTCCAGGTCAGCATAGTGGATTACTGCCTTGATTTTACCCATATCATTGAGACCAGCTTGGTTGCCTAGTTGATCAATGTCCTCTAAGTAGTGAGAAAGCTGTGATGACATCTTGCCATTGAATTTAGGCACATTGAGCATATCTCACAGGGGCATATGGAATACCAGATTAGCCATTGGCACAATAGAATTCTATGGAATGTTAGAAATAGGTAAAGCAGATAGAGAGGAGACAACAGAAGTAGGTAATGAAGTAAGCAGACTAGGAGCAGATACAAGTGGATGGATAGATGTATCAAGGAGAAAAGAAAGGCCAGGTGATGAAGTATGATTAGATGGCACTGGTGAAGGGGGATGAAAAGAAGAGGATGAGATAGGAGTTAGAGATGAGGATGAAAATAGGTTAAGAGATTGAGGTTGTTCTAAAGAAGGAGTCCTTTGAGAAGTGGAACTCATAAAACCTCCAGATACAAAAGGTGAGTCTACAACAGGAGAAGTGGATAAGCTAGGATGAGTGTGGTGAGCTCTGTCTGATGTAATCAGAATCAGAAGATCAGAATCTTTAGAAATATCAAGATGGCTGAGGTCAGTGATAAGTTCTTCTAACTCTTGACACTGAAGCCTGAGTCTGAGTGACCTCCTCAACAACCTGGATGAACCCCTCATGGTGGGCTCTAGTTGTAAGAAAGATAAGTGATATGCTAGAGGAAGTCCCCAGAGAGTCTATCATAGGCAAAGGAATGAAGGGAGCAAGTTGTGCTCGTCCCTAGAGAGGTCCAGCAAAGGTAGATAGGTGAGGAGGGGTAACCAGACATAAGACCAGTGTGTGAAAGGTCAATCTGGTCAATTCTGGATTGAGAGTAAAGTGGATTAATGAGACCAGTCTAGGATGTTGACCAGATTAAAATGAATGACAATAATAATGGCAATGACTGAGGACAAATGAACTGTAAACTAATGAGTGGACCAAAGGTGCATTGTGCAAAGTCAGATACAAGATTTTATAGTCCAGGCATTTTCTAGGACTGTTAGAAAGAAAAACATGAAACAAAAACAGACAGCTGTCTAAGAAGTGACAAACATGACAGGACTAGAAATAAGTATTGCAAGGCAATGAAACAAAAGCATATGATAGAGTACTAACCACCTCAGTTGTAAGTCCTGAGGTAATTCAGATACTAAATAGACTGGATATAAGTGGATCAGCCTTCAATGAACACAGGACATGATGAATGTTAGAGGACACAGAGTGACCTGAAAGTGGAGAAAACTGAGTCTACAAATGTAGAGAGCTTCGTGCTCCTACATTGCTGATTGGACCCTTGACAATGGCCACCTCTACTTCAAAGGTCATTTGTGAAACAACCCTAAACCCCTGAGGCATAGCCATCAAGAGGCAATAGTAGTTGCCCAAGAGAAGTGTCTTGTTACTCTTGTGGCATCCTTTACCAAGTGGGCTTGACTTGACTAGTCTTGCTTACAGACTAGGAACCAGAGTTATGGAGTGATAATAGTCTTATTGTTAATAGGAGAAACTCCTAGGACTTGCTACTATAATGTCTACAGTAGTCCTGTTATCTTATCTCTATAGATCTTGTATGGACTTTCTATAATGGCACAGCCACTATGGTCCTTGGTTTAGAGGCACAACATCCTTGTGTATCTTC
>JBBPTP010000607.1:0-15812 GCA_038094195.1 Pulveroboletus aff. carminiporus | reverse complement strand
GTGTCTTGTTAACCTTGTGGTATCCTTTACCAAGGTAGTCTTGACTAGTCTTGCTTACAGACTAGGAACAAAGAATGTATATAATAATATAGCAGACTGGGTACTGCTTGTAGTGGGTATTACACTTTTCTACCTCTGTCCTCATCTTTTCCTTCTTTGCTTCTTCCGACAGATGATCTATCCACTCGGACTTACCTCCGGACAATGGGTCTATGCCCTCCTTATCGTTAGTCCAGACAACCCTTCCATCTCATATCTTCGGCCATTCTAATCCTATCTTCTACTCCTGCTGGTCGGAGTCATGTATAACGATACGATGCCATCAGACAAACCTCTCCTAATCCGGTTCTAGTTGTACCGGATCGTAATCCTTTTTACTCATTACATTCCATGACCTTCTCTATAGTTCTTTTGATGATGACGCGTCCTTCAGTAGACGTCACTACTTAAGGACGTACTTTACCTCCATGTAAACCCATTCTTGATCTTCTGTATTCTCCCCTTGAATCCTATCAGTTTATCCTCATCGTCTGAAGCCTCAGTCCGGATTATTGTCCATCCCTCATCTTTGCTCCTCACCTAGTCTAAGATATCTATTGCTGGAACGTTGCGCCTCTTCGTGAGTGCCTCTCCATCAAAGTATCTTATCCTCCTTGGGTACGTTTCACGTCCCAACGAGTCTAAAGCTCTGTACGTCGGATTGACGTAACAGTGGGGAATATACAAGAGCATGTAACATCTACATTGGTCTTGTTATCTTATCTTCTTAGATCTTGTATGGACTTCCTATAATGGCACAGCCACTATGGTTCTTGGTCGTAACATGTGTATTCGTACAACATGTTGTATCTTCATCATCGTACAAGGGAGGCACTCATGTAGAGGCACAACATCCTTGTGTGTCTTCATATATGGACTACCTACAGAGGTATAACCTTCTGTGGTCCAGATCTTCTTATATGCATGTTCTTATGCATAGGCAACGTCTGCCATGGTCTTGTACTCCTTAGTGCTTTATATCTAAGTGACGAACACTGGTGAGCATAGTAGTGATAACCCTAGCAAGGGGAACAGGGAGTCTTTGAATATCTTTAGAGGGGAATATACAAGAGGACTTTGTTAGAGTTCTCTGTGCTCTATATGGGTCGTATATATACTCTACTAGTATTTGTATCTATAGACATCTCATCTAGAGATATCCTGTGTCATCTATGAGGTTACAATGCATATCTAATAAGTAAGAATGGAAGAGAAGTATAAACATACACATAAGGTGTGGATCTAATGTGAATAAGAAGTATAGATGTGGTAGAATGGAAAACATAGCCTTATGCCTCAAGCATCAGGTGTGGTTTGTCTATGATCGTGACTCATAAGAATAGAGGTCATGATGATCGTGAAGCATGACTCCATCAAGAGTGATAATCGTGAAGTCGTGAAATAGTGAGATAGTGAAATGTGACTAAGTGCACATGTGAAGGTGTGAAGATGTGATAATAAAGAGTAATCAGTAACACCAGTACTGATAAGATAAAGACTTAAGAAATGATTATCTATGTTCTTAGTCCATATTTGTAGTGCTTGTAGCTTCAGTAATCGTAATGCACTATAGCATAGAGTGCACCTGTAACAATGATCAGCCATGATCGAGATGTCTACAAGCTACTCATCTATATGAATAAGCATCTGTACTATGGTGAAGATGATTAGAGAATTGCCATATCTGATTTTCAGGTCGACTTCGAAGTTACCCCCTCCCTCAACAAACCTCACATGATCCAGAAATGGGTCAGTGAGGTCATGTTCACCAGCTCTATGTTAAGCTTGGCCCGGATAGGGACAAGCAAAGCCCTTCAAAGAGTACATTGCCTTCATGAGAATGAGGGCAAGATACAGGACGAGGAGTTGTGCTATTGAAGACACAATGGCGAGAGTATGTCATACTTGGGAAAGTAATGACCAAGGAAGGAACAAGATGCTATCACATGGATAGCCTTGGAAGTTCGAGGAGTGCTCAATAAAGTGGAGAGCAAGGACACACGGGAGACGAAACAGGAAGGCTAGATTGGGACGGCTATTCAAGTACAGATAAGGATACTCGAAGGGAGCTCTAGCTTAGGGAAATCAGAATAGAGCTACAGGCAGGTATAAGTAGTGATAGGTGATGCACTGAGTAAGCAGATCACATGATGATGTGGAATACAGTGGAATGTAATAGAACAGAGAAGAAGAACCCAAGAGACTGCGAGGGTTCTCATAGAACGAGATAGAAAGTCATGGAACAGAGAAGAAGAAGGTTCCTAACTGTGAAGGTACTCATGGGACTGTAAGGGTACTCACATGATGACTAATCAAAGATAAGAAGAAGCAAGGTATGCACGAGGTGATAGATAGCTATATGAGGACGGGGAAGTCCAAGATGGACGAGGATGGAGATATTGCTACACATTGACGAGATGAGAGATAAGGAGGAGGACAAGGATGGGAATGAGGATGAGGATGGGGATGAGGATGAGGAAGTAAGGATGAGGATGAAGGTTTTGTTAGAAATACAGTTTGAAGGACATAGACGAGATGTTGATACAGGATGTGCCTTATAAGGTCGGAGTGGACTGAGGACGAGTGCACAAAGATGGAGTTCAGATGAAGGCCATGAGTAGACAAGGACTGGAACATGAATAGGGGTTCTAGATCATGGACAAGGATGAATGTAGTCTTGAGGTGCGAGGACGATGTTGATTATGCGAGGAAAAAGAGTATAGGGGCTAGGAATAGGGGAAAATGTAACACTCTACCTCTAAAATGCATGATCACCTCAAGGACATTGTCACTACAAACTCTACCATCAATCTCACCTTCCTGTTTTGCATTCAGAAATGCCCCAAATGGCGATCTTCGAGTCCAGATGATGCACCAATGCAATTGCATGTTGAACCCATCATAAAGTATGATGATTTCAATTCCATGGTTGACAAAGGTGACATGAGAATCATTTGGAGGGATATCACCTGGATATCTATTGTGCAGGTGTCAGTGGAAGTATTCATGCATTCTTCTCAAGATAGCACCTTAGTCATTGATATCAATCAACAAAGTGAGTATTCAGCCTATGGAGTAAGTTCATATCTTTATTTCTATGCTATTTTCTAATCTACAATAGCTACTTTACCCCTCCCTTTCCACAGATAATGTTGACCAGATATTACATGATACATCTGAAGCTGTTACAGATGCACTCTACGCTATAGTGCATTATGATTACTGAAGCTACAAGCACTATGAATATGGACTAAGAACATGGATAATCATTTTACTAAGTCTTTATCTTATCAGTGCTGGTATTACTGATTACTCTTTATTATCACATTTCACACCTTCACATGTGCACTTGGTCACATTTCACTATTTCACTATTTCATGACTTCACGATTATCACTCTTGATGGAGTCATGCTTCACGATCATCACAACCCCTATTCTTATGAGTCACAATCATAGATGAACCACACCTGATGCTTGAGGCATAAGGCTATATCTTCCATTCTACCACATCTATACTTCTTATTCACATTAGATCCACACCTTACGTGTATGTTTATGCTTCTCTTCCATTCTTACTTATTAGATATGCATTGTAACCTCATGGACGACACAGGATATCTCTAGATGAGATGTCTATACATACAAACATTAGTAGAGTATATATATGACCCATGTAGAGCCAGGAGACTCTAACAAAGTCTTCCTGGAGTTCCCTCCTATTAACAATATGAACTATTATCACTCCATAAGCAGTACCCAGTCTGCTAGACCTCTAGTTCCTAGTCAATAAGCAAGACTAGTCAAGACTGCCTTGGTAAAGGTTACCACAAGGATAACAAGACACTTTCCTTGGGCAATTACTATTGTCTCTTGACGGCTACACCTCAGGGGTTTAGGATTGTTTCAGAAGCACTGAAAGCTTCACTCCTTGTGTTGATGGAATTGGGTGGCACAGAGAGAAAGTACATTGAGCAAGTCCATACATCAATGGCTGCCTTGACAGTGCCCTGGTGTAGTTTTCTCCACTCCCTGAAAAATGCCATCATGCAGACTGCATATGAGCACTACGTCCAGTGATGCAACTCGTTGGGAAAGCACAAGGCCATTTTGTCTTCTGAAGTGACTACTTTCAGCAAGGAGATGAAGAACTGAATGTTTGGAATGTTGGTTATGTATGTTAAGCCTAGCACTACAATGTCTTGTGTAAAACATGAGACAGTGAGTTCTTGATGCTAGAGATAACAAGACTCGAGAGAGATTCTACCAAAGGGAGGAGCTCACGAAGAGTCACAACGTCCTTCGATAAAACTTAAGTTGAGCTAAGCAGACAATGACAGAATAGATTCAAAGTAGCAAAACCGTTACATGAAGTTATCGCAGGTTTAAATAGTGACAACTGTTTGTACTTAGGGCTGGGTCATCTGAGATACAATCTGAGAACCAAAGTATAAGAGGAAACTGCAGATTAGGTTATCTGCAGTAGAAACAAAGAGAATACTATGGAAGTCTGATGAGTAATAGGAACTATGATGTTGATATGAAAGAATCAACAGAGAAGTTAGCATCCAAGGCAGGAGCTCAAAGAAGAATAAGTCGTGGACAAAGTGGTGAAATAACAAGTAGCAAATAGGACCATGTATCATAACGAATACCAAAGGTGATGGCAGGTTGTGAGACGATGAATAGAACGAGGGAAGAACAAAGGAAAAGAATTGTAACAATGCAGATACTGGCTAGTTTTGAATAATTCCATATTTTTCCATGTATGTAACTCTATACTACTGTGATGCATTTCTCTTTCATGCCTGCATTTTCTCAGCCTCATCCTTATCAATCTGTTCTATCTGCCCAGGTCTCAGAATATATTGGAGCAATTAGTATAAGTCAAGCCACCACCAACACAATGACAACAAGATCATGTCACCACCCACAATGAGGAAGGGAGGGCCATGCCACAATAATGATAACAAGGGGGGCAGGAGCAACACAACAGCATGCCACCACTAGCACAATGACAACGGTGATGAGGTTGTGTCACTACCCATGATGTGGGAGGGAGGGTCATGGTGATGATGATGACAGGAGCAGGAGCAGTGCAATAGCATGCCACCACCAGCACAATGACAACAGAAACAGGGCATGTGCATTACTAGTCTACTATGAGTACTATGAATGTGCTGTAAATGTACAAACACTATCATATACTATGTACTGAAACAACCCTATAGCACTAGGCCTTTCAGGTTACCACTAGGAAGCTTAGACTAAGTAGAGTCAAACAGTGAAGGGGAAAACCCAAGAGGATCTGACTGAGGATCCCTTGGTCATTGATTTGGGTCCTTATATACTATACTATATGTTTGTACATATTTGATCCATTATCCAAATAAGGTGATGAACAGCCATAAGGCTGTGAAGCAGATATTAAAACAATGAGGTGAGCATGTGTTATGTGGCGTATCAAATGGAAGAGAAGCATAAGACATAGCCATAGGGTAAAGGGGTAGCGGTAATGAAATGCATGAGGCATGAAATGGAAGCATACAAAATAAGGTTAGGTTCTGTCCAGTAGAGCTCAATATATCTAAATGCATAATGTCATAAGTCACATGATGTCAAGCATTGTGCTATCATGAAGTCATGAAAGTGTAAGCAGGGTTTAGGGCAGGTGTGATTTGAACTTAGCAGTATGAAGAGTAAGGGATTCATGACGTCATGTCTTTGGGGTAATTGATTTGAACTACAAGCCTAACAACAAGCATTAGACTTGAGTGGCTAGTTTAACCTCATTGCGGAGGAGCTTTAGTCGATGTTTGAATAAATATTGATGTTGCAAAAGAGTGTTTGTAACATGTACTATGAACACTATGGCACCATGAAAATACTATGGCACTATGATGTGCTATGAATGCTATAAACACTAGGATACTATGTACTATGAGCACTATGGTACTATGAAAATACTATAGCACTATGGATACTATGAAAATACTATGACACTATGAGTACTATGAGTTTACTATGAGTTTACTATGATGCTATGAGCACTATGGCAAAATTCTGGTTTTGCTGATGACCTTTTACCCTATACATAGCTATGCTTCTCTTCCATTCTGATCTGCCATATCTCATGTTTGCATCATTCTTTTAATCTCTGCTTCACAGCCTTATGGCTATTCATGACCACATTTGGATAATGGACCAAATAGATACAAATATGTAACATAGTATATAAGGACCCAAATTAATGACCAAGAGATTCTCAGTCAGATCCTCTTTGTTACAAATGCTGTCTAATGCAATATCTTGTCCTTCAGGACTTAACATTTTTATACACAAACAATGACTAAGCTTGCTGACTAAGCAGCTTACTAAGAACATTTGTTTCTTTTTCCAAAGTCAAGTCACATATCAAGGATGCTAACCCTTGATCCACATTCCTTAAAGTCACACTTCTTTTAATTTCTGAGTAGAAGTTCCTTAACTTCTATTTCTTATGATCATATCAGACAATGTGTCCATCATGCTTCTCAAGTTCCATTCTCCCACACAACATGTATGCAGTATGTTATTAATCTCCATCTATTACAAAGATACACCACAAGCCTATGCATGGATATGTTCCAAGTCACAATGACTCATCACACACAGTCTTAATTAGCTTTTATAAATATATGTTTTCTAACATGGACTATTTACTTACACAAATAAGTACAAATAAGTACAAACCCCATATAGTATATAAATCTGGGCCTTTGACACAAAGTCCCTCAATCAAGTTCTTTTGTCATCCATCACTACAAGTGGGGGATACCTTGATTTGACCCTTTTACTCTCATATCTTCTCATCTCTTTTGACTTCAATGACTAGCAATTCTATATAGGGTTGTTCTTTAGTTTGTAGTTGTTTCATTAGAACTTGATTTCATCAAACCTGACAATGGTCTCATTTGTAATGTATGCATTCTCATATGCTTGGATAAGTATCAAGCTCCTTGCTAGAAAACTACTCAGCCATTTCATCAGGGCATGGAGCAGAGCAGCTACTTCTGAAGCAACTACAAGCTATCAAACAACCCTATACAGGATTGCTAGTTGTCATTGTCCATCAGAGAAGAGGATGAGAAAGAATAAAGGGTTGAATCTAAGTACTCCCCACTTGTAGTGATGAGATATGAAAGAATTAGATTGAAGGGACTCTGCATCTGAGGCCCATCTTATATACTACATGGGGTTTGTATCTATTTGTACATGTTTATGTATGTAAATAGTCTATATGTGGAATTATATATCCTTATGTAGTAATGAGGCTGTCCGTGATGAGTCATGTAGACTTGGAACATATCTGTGCATAGTCTTGTGGCATATCTTTGAAATAGTGGTAATTAAATGCATACATCACACACATTGTGTGGGAGAATGGAAGTTCGGAAGCATGATGGACACGTTGTCCATTATTATCATGAGAATAGAAGTCAAGGGACTTCTAGATGGAAATGAAAAGAACTGTGACTTGTTAATGAATGTGGGTCAAGGGTTCATCACCCTTGATACATGACTTGACTTGTGAAAATAAAATGACTGTGCTTAGTAAGCTGCTTAGTCAGCAAGCTTAGTCATTGTTCATATGAAAAAGTGTTAAGTCCCAAAGGACAAGATATTGCATTAGGCAGCGTTTGTAACAACTTCAGTCCATCAACAATGTTGCCAAATACCTTGACCAAGCTCAGAGGTTGTTAGAAGAAATATTCAGCTCTTGCAGTACATCTCCCCTCCCTTCAGTCAACCCTTCAGAGCTAGTCACTCTGGAACCAGACTTTGGATTCATTGATGAGTGGCTACTAGGCATACCTGCTCAAGTAGCATGGGTGTTTTTACCAGACAAGTTAAGAGAAGGGTGAGTTAGAGAAATCTCGCTGCCAGCTATAAGGCTGCTGAAGAAGCAGCATACCAGAAAAGTCTATTGGTATCACTATAGCAAGACAAGGACTGACAATTATGATATCCTATTCCACTCTTACCTATGTCCCTGCTCATATCTACAATGTCTTAAGAAGTACCCATATTAGTAATTGCAATGGCAAACATACCCAAGTTCAATGAACAAAACTGGGCCACTCTCATGACCTCATTCCAAAATGCTATTGAAAGAATACAAGCAATGAAAAATGAAATATTCACCCTACAAGATGCTCTAACAAGAGCAGAAATGCAATTGACCACTGCAGCCAAAAATGCAGAACAAGCAGATCAGCAAACTCAAGAATTGATTGGGGACAAGCTGCTGTAGTAGGATCAGCAGCAGGCAGCATGAGCAAAGTCAAAATTTTTATGGATCCAGGCACCTATGACGGTAGCCTTGCAAAATTTGAGGAATGGTGGACAAAGATAAAGGCCTGGATGGACTGCAACCCAAAGCAGTTCATGGGCAAATCTGAGTTGGATGGGATGCTGGAACCCCATGGGAGAAATTGAGTGTATGCTGTCTTATCTTGCCTAAAGGGTGAGAAAGGAAGCTTCTTTGCAGAAGTTGAGCTACAGAAGCTCACTGCTGGCAAGTCCCTGATTGATGACTGGGACTCACTTGTTGTGGAGATTGAGGGGTTATTCCACCCTCAACTTCAGAAAGACTAGGCAAAAAAGGAAATCACCAAATACATACAGAAAAGCAGCTCCATTCTTGCTTTTATTGTAAGGTGAAGGAAGTTATACTACCAATTGGGTGTAGACCAAAGTCATGGTGTCTACTTACTCAAAAATGCCATCCATCCAGACATTTGTCTGGAGTTGTTCAAGGGTTGATGAAAGCAAAACATTGATTAAACATTATTCGAAGTCAAGAACATCAGTATGCAGTTAGAAGTGTACCACATGTTCAACAAACCCATGGGATCTAAACCATGGGAAAAGAAGGAAAAGAAGAACAAGGCCAGAGTAGCTAAGGCTGAAACTGCCAATATGAGCTGAGGCAATGGTCCCTTGTGTTTCAATTGTGGACAACAAGGACATCTCATAAGAGATTGTTCCAAACCAAAGATACAATGCCCAGAATGTAAGTTCCTGGGCTCCAAGCACAAATTGGAGTGCAAGAAGGCCCCAAAATCTAAAGTACAAACTGCAATGACCTTGGGGGGGGAAGGCAGTAGCAGGAATGAAATGCTCCCAAAAAAGAAAGAAGCTAAAGGGAAAGGGAAGGTGAAAGAAGCCAACCCATTTGCAGCTGTTCAGGGTATATCCTTTGATGAGATGAAGGCATACTTCTATGATATGAAAGAAGCCAAGTCAGTAAATGCCAGATGGGATTGAGTAATCAGGGTGCTCAATCTTATTATGTCAAAAACCAAGAAAATTATAAAAATAGGTTTGAAGTTCTTTCCATGGAGAAAGCCATAGATGGTGACCAAAGTGATGATTTATCAAATTGCCAGAAGGAGGTGTCTTCTGCTAGTCAGAAGCATGGCATTGCTATAAAGGACATGCTTAATTCCTCCATCAAAACCAAGAAAAAATATAATGAAACAAATTTCCCTGAAGAGATCTTTACCAGATCTGTGAACCTGTCCAAGGAGATTCTCCTAGATATTAAAATAAGTCATGACAAGAAGAATTCAAAGGGGATCAAAGTGCTCTTAGATAGTGGCACAAATGTTATCTTCATTGACAAGAAGTGGGTCCAAAGTAATGGCCTTGTGCTTAAGGCACTAAAGAATCTGATCCACATGTTCAACGTTGATGGAACTCAAAATAATGCAGGAGACATTACACACTGCATGAAAATTATAATCAAATTCCAGGGTCACTGTGAGAAAGCAACAGCTGAAGTTATAGATCTGGAATCTAACCAATTGATCCTCAGCTACTCATGGTTGAAACAACACAATCCAGAAATTGATTGAAAGAAAGGGTCTGTCAAAATAACCCAATGCCCATGCAGTTGCAAGATGCTTCAAGAAGTTTCCATGTGGATCTTGAAGGAGGAATAAGAAGAACAGAATATTGCATGGAATGCATACTATCTCCAAGCTGTGCTTGAGAAGCCTGTTGAGAAAAAGAAAAAGATGTTTGAAGAGATGGTTTCCAAGTGCTATCACAAGTATCGCACAGTATTTGATAAATATGACTCAGAGTGCATGCTGTTGCAAAAGCCATGGGACCATGGAATTGATCTAAAAGATTCATTTAAATCCAAGAAGGGCCAGATCATCCCACTCTTAGTTAAAGAACAAGAAGAAGTATCAGTCTTTATAGACAACCAATTAAAGAAGGGATACATTCATCCTTCCAAGTCACTGCAAACATCGCTGGTGTTCTTTGTTTCAAAGAAGGATGGAAAGAAGTGAATGGTTCAGGATTACAGATACCTGAATGAGTATATGGTCAAAAACAATTATCCATTGCTGCTGATTTCCCAGTTGGTTGAGAAGCTCAAAGGAGCTAAGTTATTTACAAAAATGGATCTATAATGGGGTTACAATAACATTCAGATCAAAGAAGGAGATGAATGGAAGGCCACATTTGTATGCTTCCACAGAGCTTATGAACCCCTTGTGATGTACTTTGGGCTATGCAACTCACCAGCCACCTTCCAAGTGATGATGAATGAAATCTTCACTGATATGGAAGACATTGTGGTGGTGTACATCAATGATCTATTAATATTCATGAAAACAGATGACATTGAAGAACATGTCAAATTGATGAATGAAGTTCTTTGCAGGTTGCAAGAAAACAATCTGTTTGTTAAACCAGAAAAGTGTTTCTTCCACATAAAAGAAGTGGAATTCCTTGGCATGAAAGTATCTGCTGATGGAATTAAAATGGAATAAGATAAAGTTCAGGCTATTCTGGAATGGCCTATGCCCAAGAATGTCCATGGAGTTAGAAGTTTCCTCAGACTTGCAAACTTTTATAGAAGGTTTATTGAAGGCTATGCATAAGTTGCATGCCCTCTCAATAATCTAACAAAGAAAGACACTTCTTTTTCTTGAGGTGAAGCCCAACAATATGCATTTGATATGCTTAAAAAGAAGTTTACAACTGCTCCAATTCTGGCTTATCCAGATGATGAATCGGAGTTCTGCCTTGAAACTGATGCCTTAGATTACATCACAGGGGCAGTACTAAAGGTGACAAATGGCATTCCACTGCCTTTGCTTCGCACAGTATGAAACCAGAAGAGTGCAATTATCCAATTGCTGACAAAGAAATGCTCTCAGTAATCAAAGCATTGGAAATGTGGAGGCATCACTTAGAAGGATCCCATCATCCCTTTGAAATATGGAATGATCATGCCAATCTGCAGTGGTTTGTGAAATAGTAGGATTTAAATTGGTGACAAGCAAAATGGGCACAATACTTATCACACTTCCATTTCAAATGAGTTCATAAACCAGGGACATCTATGGGTAAAGCCAATGCCTTATCAAGAAGAGAGGATCACAGGGCAGGAATGAAAGAAGACAACAAACAGATATTAGTCATTCCACCTAGTTCCATTAAGATGATGGAAATTGAAGATCCAGGAGATCTTCTTAGAAAAGAAGTTGCAAAAGCTACCTCATTGATTAAAGAATCTAAGGCATGTGATCTATGCTGAAAAAATGGTATATGCCAAGAAGAAAACAGCACTCTATACAATCAAGAAGATCAGTTATACATTCCAGCCAAAAATGAGTACATTGTCAAGGATCTCCATCTTGAGATCATTAGATTACACCATGACACACTGGTTGCTAGGCATCTGGGTGCTGAAAAGATACAGAAACTGATTGAAAGATTATATTGGTGGCCTGGTCTATCCACATTCATTAAAAATTACATTTCAAGGTGCAATAGATGTACATGATTCAAAGGAACCAACAAGGCTCCATCAGAGAAACTACAATCATTGGACACACCACATATGCTGTGGGTTGATGTCTCTGCTGATTTTGTTATGAATCTCCCCACCTCTGATGGACACAACTCAATCCTTGTGATTGTGGACAGATTCTCAAAAGAAGTAGAATTTGTCCCTTGTTCTAAAAATATTACAAGTCTAGAAATGGCTAAATTATACTTGTTCCATGTCTGAAAAGATCATGGACTTCCATGCACAATCATTTCAGATTGTGGACCACAGTTTGCCACATAAGTAATGAAAGATTTATGTAAACATCTGGGCATCACTCCAAAGCTATCCACCACCTTTCACCCTCAAATGGATGGCCAGACAGAATAAATTAATTGGAAGATGCAGAGCTATCTCCATATATTTGCCATGAAAAATCCAGAGAATTGGGCAGAATGGCTGCCCCTGACACAATTCTCCTATAATATTAAGAAACAATCAATGACAAAAATAAGTGTTACAATTTCTTTCCTCATCACTTTCCTCGTCCTTATAACCTGTACACAACCTGCTATCACCTTTGGCATCTCTTATAACACTTGGTCTCACTTTCTATTGATCATTTCACCTTTACATTCACAATTCATTCTCCTCTGAGCTCTTGCTTTGGATGCTAACTCCTCCATTGATTCTCTTGTATCAATGTCATAGCTCCTGATTTATCATTCACCTTCCATAGCTTTCTCTTTGATTTCACTGCAGATTAACTAATCCACAGCCTACATTTCCTTTTATATCTTTCTATGACTGGCCCTGTAGTCAAACAGTGATCACTATATAAGTTGTCATTTGACATCATATATCCCTTTTCTTTACTTTGAATCTATTGTGCATTTCCCCTAGCATTTAGTTTGATCAAGGACATTGTGACTCTTCATGAGCTCCTCCCTTGGTCTGATCTCCTCAAGTCTGTTATTCCTAGTATCAAGAACTTGCCATCTTGTGTTCCACACAAGATATCATAGAGCTAGGTCTAACAATAAGTCCCTTTGAAGTCACATGCTCTTATCTACCAAGAATGGAATTCAAGCAATGTAAGATGAAGGCTCCAGTGGCTGAAGCTATAGCAGAAAAGATAGAGAAAATACTAGAAAATACACATAAAAATATCAATGATGCAAAGAAAAAGATAAAAGAACAAGCAGATAGGCACCAATCTGAAGCTCCAGAGTATAAAATTGGAGATAAAGTTTGGCTTAGTACAGAGCATCTCCAACTCCCAAGAGCATCACATAAACTTCAAGAAAAGTAGATCAGTCCCTATGACATCATTGCACTGAGGGGTTCTAATGCATGTGAACTCTGCTTGCCAAAAATAATAAAAATCCACCCTGTCATAAATGTATCTTGTCTAAAGCCATATAAGGAAAGACTGCAGGGACAGGAAGCTCTGATGGCTGGTCCATCACATGTAACAGAAGATTGTGATGAAGAATATGAGATTGACTACCTCATTGATTCTCACATGAAAGGATGAAGGTTGGAATATCTAGTCTATTGACATGGATAGTTAGAAGATGACCGAACCTGGGAACCAGAAGGTAACCTAAAGAATGCCCAACAAGCTATTAAAAGTTTCCATAAAAAATACCCCAATGCTCCTCAAAAGCTGAGAATATTGACAGTTGAATTTATTCAACTTTTCAAGTACTGTGGAAAACCTATATCAGAGGGGACCACACAACCCTTTAATCACCTGGAATGTGATTCATAGAAGGGGGGTAGTGTTACAAATGCTGCCTAATACAATATCTTGTCCTTCAGGACTTAACATTTTCATATACAAACAATGACTAAGCTTGCTGACTAAGCAGCTTACTAAGAACATTTGTTTCTTTTTCCAAAGTCAAGTCACATATCAAGGGTGCTAACCCTTGATCCACATTCCTTAAAGTCACACTTCTTTTAATTTCTGAGTAGAAGTTCCTTAACTTCTATTTCTTATGATCATATCAGACAATGTGTCCATCATGCTTCTCAAGTTCCATTCTCCCACACAATGTGTGTGCAGTATGTTATTAATCTCCATCTATTACAAAGATACACCACAAGCCTATGCATGGATATGTTCCAAGTCACAATGACTCATCACACACAGTCTTAATTAGCTTTTATAAATATATGTTTCCTAACACAGACTATTTACTTACACAAATAAGTACAAATAAGTACAAACCCCATATAGTATATAAATCCAGGCCTTTGACACAGTCCCTCAATCAAGTTTTTTTGTCATCCATCACTACAAGTGGAGGATATCTTGATTTGACCCTTTTACTCTCATATCTTCTCATCTCTTTTGACTTCAATGACTAGCAATTCTGTACAGGGTTGTTCTTTAGTCTGTAGTTGTTTCACTCTTGAGTATTCTTCTACTTCTCATCTATCTCTAAGTCTAAGCTTTCTAGTGGTAACCTGAAAGCCTAGTGCAATTAGGATTGTTTCAAATGGCTGGTAAAATTTTTAGACTACATTTATAGATAGAATACTTTGTTCATTTCCTGTCCACCTCTAGCCAGTTAGATATCTTGCTGGAGAAAGCTAGAGAGTCCTGGCCAGAGCTGACCAGCCTTGGATTGTTTTCCTGATGTCATTGTAATGCTTTCATCAGCTCATCTAATGCTCTTTGAGTAACTGGATCTAAGATAGTATAGTCTCATTCATTTGCAATTAGATCAAGTTGGTCTTGCTTCAAGTTGAAACTGAACTTGGAAATTTGGCAGCATAATGGTGCACTCACCACTACAATGACAATGATGACAAACTGAAGGGGAAAGGATGACATAATGTTATACTTACCATGACAACAACAACAATAAAGACTAAAGATGAGGGTGGTACAACAGCATGCCCATATGACCACCATGACAAGGACAATGATGACAAGGATAATGTAATGGCATACTCAGAATGAACTTAGTGTTTAAATGTCCAGTCCTGGAACTATGACTTATGGTCAGCCAAGAAACTGGTCTAGAACTACAGTTGGGAACAATCAAATTCCATCAATTTAATATATGGATAGGACTTTTTTTTTATGCCAGGTATAGCTTGCCATCTGATTTAGATTGGTGAAATAAGCTTAAAAACAGTCCTCCAAAGTGTTTTTTATAATATTTTTGTATGAACAAAATTTTTGAACTTTCAAACAAAAATGTAGATCTAATCTATGAATTAAGGACTGCCTCAATTGCCATCATAGCATCTTGAAATACTTGTTGGCACACCTGTGTGTCACCATTAACATTATATATTAGTGACAACACTGCTATGTCACACCTTATGCTAAATTGGTGTTATATCCTGAAAATCTTTATCAAGTTCAATTCCACTATATTTGTGACAACTCCATATAGTTCTGATCTTCTATTCCATTTATGCTATTCCTATGACACTAGTACTTTCTTTTTCATCTATATTCCATTTCATCTCAGCTTCATCCCTCAGATGTTATCATTGCTATATCTGTTATAGAACATAGCTCTGGGTGTGACAACACTGGACTTGAACTCTAATCTGCATTCTTTTTTCATCTATACTTCAAAACTCAGGCTCATATACAGTGAGCTCAAAAACCCTTTCCATATTGGCCTCATTTGCAATGTGTGATGCACACTGCCTACCCCTGTGGGAATTTCGCTTAGCCTTGGTGGAGTTATAAATAGAGCATACTCCTGGCTATCAAATCGGTCCCTGATTCATGTGACAGAAGTCACATAGTGCAGAGATATGGCCATTTTAAAACAGTGATGTTATGGAAAGAGTTTTTGAGCTTTTGAGTTGGTGACCAGGATCATGGTTATATAGTAGAATGATTGGCCTTATTTGCTTGTACAAACAAAGACATACATGCCAATAATATATCTGAGTTTAAAAAAGTT
>JBBPTP010000606.1:5618-15820 GCA_038094195.1 Pulveroboletus aff. carminiporus | reverse complement strand
GCTGATACTCGACAAGGCAAGTCGGCCGCGAAGCTGTGCCATCAACACAACGCTATGACGTCGTTTCGAGCGACTCGCGTGAATGCAGGCTGCCATGTCGTCGCCTGTCGCAAGTACTCATTCGACGGATCCTGTACATGTGTTCATGCACACTAGAAATTACGAGATCGACCGCGTATTTCGAGTTTCCATCCGTGGCCCCCTGAAGACCCGATCCCCGGATGATACTAATTGCATACATCTGGCATTCGGGACTAGCGTTCTTTCTCGAGGGTGTAATGTCTTTTTTCTACCACAGCATATACCATCCCCGTACTAGAGTCCGGGGATATCGCTGCCAGAGAAATGCTGTTGGTCGGAGTCGGAGCCAACGCGTCGGCACCGACATTGACAAATATCGGTGGACATGGCTGTCACGCGGCGACGACCTCCTACCCATGCAGGTACTGGTCAGAAGAACCCTACCTTACTGGTACCCATGTGTCAAGCCGGGGCGTACGCAACAATCGATCGCATTACTGAGAACAGAGTAACAAGACCCATGTCAATCGGCTCCCGCAGAGTTACATATGACCATCAAAACTATCAAACGGTATCTAGCTTTCTTTTTCTGTTTTTATGTCACCAAACAGCCTACGCCAACATTGTCCTGTACGCAAACTTGAACGTTCTAATGCTAGTGGCGACGCACACGCCAGCGCTTGTGTTCCGCCTTCACAAGTTTAAATTGATGGGGTCGCACCCAAGGTTGATTAAGCCATCCTGGGTTCGCGTTCACGTCAGCGAAACGGACCGCTTCAATCGGCGCACTCGAGCCCGACCCACCTGAGACAAGTTGGTACAGCACGCCACCTGCTGCTCACAATTCGCGCCACTCCCGATCCCGAGCACGGTGATCGGAGTGCAGCCCAGCCCGATGTTACCCACAAGTCCCCCAGCGAGATCGAGGAGACCGAGCAACCCGCCAAGGTTCGACTCCGCAGCGGAGGTCGACTACGATGCGTCCGTGCAACACGTCAGAACGGCTAGAGTTCAAGGGATGACAGGGGTTGGGTGGGACATACATTGAGCAGCTGATTGCAGCACGCCAGCTGGCCGCCATTGTCGCACTGGCTACTGCCGGTCGAGGTGGGGACACCCTTTGCGAGCGCGAAGAACGCGACAACTGACACGAAGATGGTAGATTTGAAACCACGAGCGAACATGATGCCTTTCGACTCAGAGGTTGAAAAGAACAATCGAGTAGGGAGAGCGAGCAAGGATGACAAGGCAGACGAAGCAATGAGCCTGGAGGATAGAGTGGGCGAGATAGAACGGGCTTTATACCCTCGCCGGCATGGTCTGTGCGTCACTTTGTGCCGTCTTCTCGTTCCTAGAGCAAAAAGGAATCACCTTGAAGAGCGATGACGCGTCTGGGACGGCTGTTTACCACAGCTAAGAAGCTACCCCCGACTCCTGGATCATACACACTTATAGTTGAGGTGTACGTCCTTCCACCTTCAATCTGCCCCTATCGGAATGTGTTGACCAAGTGAGCACGACGGAATGTGCAGAAAGAATCCAGTCAGAGAATGCTAGTGCCGGGACGTATGGTAGCCCGTATTGTCCCGTCTAAAATGACGGGTTTGACGACTCCGCCGCGTAATACCTGGACGAACGAAAGAATAAGATGGCACCAATGGATCCGGAGCCTCTATGCACGCGTCGACAGTAATCATGTCCATTGTGCCTCTCAACCATCTATATAATCCTTGTGCGTTCAGGGATCGCCGACGAACTGGTGTTACCACTCATTCAAATAGAAAATCCTGATGTATATTCGTCACCGAGTACAGTGACGCGCGCTGGGCTGGAGTCGTCGATGGACAGCGATTAGGACCGAACCCAGTCGTTGGAAGCAAGAGAACGATCGTGCGTCCCTATGTTCCTATATTCAGGAACACCCGGTACTAATCAGCGATAGGAAATCGGGACGCAGGAACAGTTTTGCATCAAAGAACCCAGAAGGTGCGGCTCCTGTCTTGTCTACCTAAATGTCACAATGCTTGTGAATTTGGGCATGCTTCTATTTCTCAAGCACCTGTCGGAGAGGGGAGGAGGACGGGTCGCCCCGCAGGGCTAGAGGCAAGCAGGACAGCGAAGGGCTAAGGCCGACGACTACCTACAACGACCTGCGCTACCTACAACTAGGACTCCAGCCACTCCGCCAGGACCCTCGACACCAGGACCCATCCGGCACACTGTCAATATCAAAAGCATGTACTCTGGCATGCGTGCTCCCAGAAATGAATGGGTTATTGGCGGCACAATGCGAACATGGGACTTCCTCGGTAAGTCTGGACAAAAATATTTGCTTTGGAGTAACTCCCCGACCTCGCCCAGGCACTTGCGTGGTCATCGCTATTCGGTTTGGAAGAAGCGATCGAGCTTGTTGCCATCTTGGGTCTTGCCAGCGTTGGCGCCAGACGGGAAATACATCCAACAGAAGAATACAGCATGATGCCTGCCTTAGCATGATAACTCGCTGACAAGTACGAACACGACCGGTATAGGCAACATTCTTCCGCTGACACCAAGTGCACTCGGATCCCAGAAACGGTCGAGATTGTCCAAAAGGCGCACGTTTTAACAAGGGCAGTGTTGAGGATCCGCCACGAACTGAATACGCCCGTGATCCGTGACCATACAACCAACGATCGATGAAAGACGGGTACACCAAGGGCGGTCGATCGCCGAGGATATGAACTGTGCGTCGATGCCATCGATCATTGAATGTAATTTGATCAATAATACAATATATCGTCGCTCCTATTTTGGACCAATGATCAGCCAGCCCCTCGACGACCCCGGAAGATGGCACGTCACTGTCTAGCGCCATCTTGTGCCACGTCACGCCAACGCCAGCTCAGGTCGACTTCTTTACCCCTCGTCGGGGATGGCTGTCTCATGTGGACATTGATTTTCCATCTTGGGTATACCTTGGGGTGTCTGATGACCGGCCGGTTCGCGGAGTGTGGGATAGAAAAACGCTCGGATGGTGACGATGTTGGGCGACGAGAACTTTAGATCTTTCCACCGACAGGCTCGCCGGCGACGGAATCGGGTATTTTGTCTCGAGAACGATTTTTTTTCTTTTGGCGTGCTCGCTATGGAATGCAAATTCCATTTCCCTCCCACCTCACTAGAAACCGTCACCAGTGTGATTTGCTTTTTTTTTCCCTACCGTACCACATATGACTACGTACTCCCCCATCTGTTGTAGTATGGAATGTAAACTGCCGGGGAGGTATTAACAGGGCGAGCATGGCACGCGAGTGGGAACCAATAGTTCAAACGTTCAGACTCGGAGCTCACGTCGACAAGCGGTCAACAAGACGAACGAGTCAATGTCAGCGAAGCTGTAAATTATATCCATACAGGGATATATGAGCACCTATGATACATTATTTTACACAAGATAGTCCATCGATAGAGATAGTCCCCTTCAGGTTCCGTCTCCAACACTGTTTCTAGATCGTCACGCGTACACGTTCGTTGGCGATCGTCTCTCGATAGCTGCCTCCAGCGTCCCCAAATCGCCTTGTTTGTTCTCCTCTGCAATCCTCGTCTGCTGGATCAGGTCTTGGCGGGACAGGTACCCGGCCGGTGCCCATTGGTGGGACGTCCACGGTTTACATTTCGGGTCGGTGTACATCTATCGATCCAGATGAAGGGCGGCACGAGATACCAAGACATGTACGCACCATATCCACGCTCTCCAACGAAATGTCCGACGACTCGTACAAGAACAGATACACCACGACAGCGCCCATCAAATTGCACGCTGTCTCTACGTCAGCGTCTGTCGCAAGAACAAAACATAACACGCACCTGCAAAGACGTACCCATACCGATAGTTGATAGCACTGCTAATAAAAGGTGTAAAGAATGCGAGCAAAAAGTTCCACGTCCAGTTGGCTGCTGTCGAGAGACTGCCCTGTTTGGCCCGTGTACGTGTCGGAAAGGTTTCGCCAATCAAAATCCAGACACCGCTAGACGCGAATGGTTCAGACGATAAGGGATAGACATGTCGAATTAGTACTCACGGGGCCCAAGTCATGGCATAACCCCAGATGAACATGCACGCCGAGACGATCATGACTGGGAACAAAAGTCAATGTGAGAAATGATTGATAAAGGACACGCACGCTTTCCGATGGCGGGATGTGTGACAGGATCGACAGCAGTCCCTGCGGATGCAAACACGAACAACCAGGCAGACTGCCAGATACCACCACATATGAGTGGCCGCCTTCGTCCAAACTAGTGCGACAGCGATGAGAAGAGCAAGGAAAGCAGGCTAGAGACGTACGCGCTCCATGACATACATGCCACCAAAGGTGCACACGAAATTGACCGCACCCAAAATGATTTGCGTGACAAACGAGTCCGACAGGCCGACGGATAGGAATACCGTCGCACCATAGTAGAAAAAGTAATTCGCCCCCGTCAGTTGTTGAAGACTCTGCAGGCTCATGCCAAGGAGGGTGCGGTACAATGTCTTGTTGCGTGGTCTGAAGCAGTCGACCCAACCGCCGTTGTTCGATTTTTCGTGTTCCACACTCTGTCGGATTTCCTCGACTTCATGTTGGATGATATAGTGGTCTTTGGCTTCGGCCAGGTAGAGGCCGCGCGTGCGCGCCAAAGATATCCGCGCTTCGTCCAGACGGTCGTGGGCAGCAAGCCACCTGTGAAAGCGTACATCATAATCAGACAAACGAAGGAGAGCGAAATATCCAGTGCCTTCCTTGGACTTTCGGGCATGAACAGGATGCCGATGCCGAGGATCAATGCCCAAAGAATGCCGATTCCGACCGGGATGCGCCAAGAGGCAGAACCGACAATATACCTAGTTCCGATTGAAATGCAATCTACAAGCACGGGTGAGCGTCTAAGCAAAAAGAGTGATGTCGAAAGACAGACAAGCGATGAGGATACCGAATGTGATGAAGAGCTGGTATGTCGCGCTGTCGTTGCATATAGATCAGTGCCCTGGGACGAATCGGGGACGACCTACGTCAATGTACCACGGATCTGGGGAGGAGCGGTTTCTGCTTGATACTAGGGGCGCTTGAGCGAAAATAGGGGCGTATAGAAAAATTACGGACCATGGGTACGGCTGCACTGAGCGCACCGACGCCCAAGCCACTGACGAGTCGGCCGACGGCATACTGCTGCCACACAGTAGTCGAAGTGATCTGAATGATGACGCCGACGATGAAAACGATGCACTCTGCGCTCATGGCATATCGGCGACCAAGGAAGTCGGCGGTCCTGAACCACATGCTGTGAGTGAACAGGAGGTAATGAGTGGGTTTACTCACGGAGCACCCATCAGCGCACCGGCCAGCGTTCCGATAGAGAGGAGGGACACGATGAGTCCTTCGCGTACTGTAGAAAACGCACACGTAGAGACGACACCTGGGTTAGAGCAAGTCGCAAAACGGAGGAGGAAGTCATCCATGAGTAGAATATCTGAGATCTGGCCAGTATCATACTAGAGGGGCCGTCAGCGTCGTCCAGCGTGGAATCTGGATGGCTCACCCCAAAGATGAAACCACCCATGGAGGCCAAGAGGGCCAACATGATGGCGACCCATCCTATGGGCAGACCTTCGCTACAGCAGTCACCTGGCGATGTGAGCGCGTGAAGCACGCTGGGAGCGAACAGGGGACGCACACGTAAAACAGGGCCATTGCAGAGTGCAGAGTGCAGAGTGCAGAGTACAGAGCGAAGCGTTGGCGTCTAAAAGTACCCACCGTCATGATGTCATGTTCTAATCCGGGCGGTGGAGAGGAGGCAAAGTCCTCGAGGGTCACCTGCGTGAGGAGAAACCAAACTGAATTGCCCCAATTTCGGGGGTGACGAGCGCTCGGTCACCGTCACGCGTCTCTCTCATGCCTCGCGCTGGACCAAGTCGATCTCAGCCGTCTCAGTATCGCTCACAACGCGCGCGGGGGCACCGTGCAGCCTCGGAAGACGACAATGACAGCGAGGACAGCGGTCCCAACGTGGACCCAGACGACGACATGGACGTCGACGGCTCGCAACTTGGGCGCGCAGACAGCGACAACGTGAGTCTGACAACGTTCGTTACCCCGCTCATGCACACGTCTCCCACCAGCACCTCGACAAGAGAGCGCGCGATCTAGTACGGCTCGCACTCTTCTCCGAGCACAAGCGCGTCCCCTTGCGTCGCGAGGAAATCAACAAGAAGGGTGCGTCTCCATCTCACCCATGCGTCCAACCTCGCAAACGCCCATCTAGTCCTTGGCTCGCACACCCGCTCGTTCAACGCCGTATTACACAAGGCACAAGCCCTCCTACGCAAAACCTTTGCCATGGAACTCGTCGAGCTCCAAGCGCGCAACTACCGCGATCAGGATCCCGCAGACGACCTCCAAAACGCCACGGGCGTCAAGAAAAAAGGTTCGTCCACCACTTGACCTCACCGCTCTCGCTTTTCCGACTATCTTGACCCCTCAGCCACCGCGACGGGTTCCAAGACGTACATTCTCCGCTCGACCTTGGACGCCACCATCATCGAACAAGCCGCCTTATCCGACGAACGTCTCCTCGAAGAAGAACTTGGCGAAGGCCCCGACGACGACGACGACGACGACGACATGCCACGCAACTACGGCAGCATCATCGCCTGGAGCACCGCAGATCAACTCGCCGCCCTCGGCTTGCTCCACGTCGTCCTCGCTCTCATCTTGGTCAACGGACGCGCCATCTCTGAACGTGCGTCTCTCCGTCGTCTGTCCAGCCTCGGCTGACCACGCGCCGTTTAGTGGACCTCAGAGCCAACCTAAAACGTCTCCGGATCCCACCCGGCGGAACAGTCCCCACCAACGCCCAGTCTACCCACCGTACCATTCCCATAGACACGTTTCTACAACAGCTCGTCCGGCAAGGCTACCTCGACCGCCTCCGTCTGGGTGATACCAAATCTACCACAGGCAAGCGCCGCGGACGTGTCTCCGCCACACAGGGGACCGGAAACGCAGAGGAGAATCCACAGTTGTATGAGTGGCGGTGGGGGAATCGGGCACACACAGAGGTTGGGGAGCAGGCGGTGGCGAATTTCGTAGGCGAGTTTATGGTCGAACGAACGGGGACGGTGGACATAGAGGAAGAGGAGGAAGAGGGTGCGGGCGGAGGTGGTAGTCGTCGCCGGGGGAAACAAAAGCAAAAGCAAAAAGAGGGAGGAATGGAGAAGCGGTTGGAGATGGTGGTCAAGGCGATAGAGAGAGCTGCCGGGGGAAACTTGACCGACGTCAAGTGAACGACATGCAGGTTTTGTTGGCGCTACTCCGAGTTGTATCCAGCCAGTTGTATCGCAGGTACCACGCAATAATACACCATACACGATCATACATGCAACATACAGGTGATCTCTAGCTACCGTTTCTTGCCCCGCGCCTTGACGCTTCTAGGCTTCTTGACGTCCGCCCTAACAGGCAACGGGCCCTCGACGATCTCGACCTCATCGTCCGAATCCGGCCTTCTCTTGTACCCGACACCAGATCTCACTGCCGCGCTCCCTTCTTCCATCACGTCGCTCATCGTCGTCGTCGACATCCTGTTCGTCGAACCTGGACTCTGCCGCACCGACGACACAGTCCCCTGAGCGGACCCCCTCGACCTGACCGACGACGCAGGCGACGCCCTTCTCGACCCCGACCCCGCTCCAGCCGACCCGGCGCGGTTCTGCGCCGGAAAGAGGGGCAACAGACCCACCTCGTCCAACCCCTCGGCTTTCACCGTCGACGACGCACCGCCGTCTATCTGTCCGTCTCTGCCCGCCTCGAGCCTCGTCTCGCGCCAATCCCGTCTGTAGACACTCTCGGCGGACAACCCGTCCTCGAACGACCGTACGTCACCCTCGAGGCGCATATCGTGGTCGTCGTTCTTGGCAGTGTCACGGACGAGGTTGGGGCGAGGGATGTGCTCACCCGTCCGGCGGGCTGCAAAGAGCTCGAGGGAGAGCGACGACACATTCTTGAACGGTGCTTCTCGCCATTGCCGCGCGTCCTCTTCCGCCGCTGGTTCGCCTAGATTCTCAACCCATTCCCAAGGTCGGTTTTGGACGGGTGCGCCATATACTAGGTGACCAGACCCGTCCCGATAGGCGTGTACGAGATTCATGACGATCTCGTTAGGAGGGAGATGTGGGAGTAGAGTACATAGCTGTCGATGGTATTCAGAGGGTACATTGATCGGCAAGTCGTTTTCGGAGATGCTGGGGTAGTATTTGAAGAGATCAGACGTCGTCGACTTGGATTGCGAATGGAGCTCTATAAACATACACGTCAGAGCGTGCGTACGGTCAAGGATTCGAGAGATATACCGTCAATCACAAAGTACAAGGTATCGATGAGTAACGGGTACGCAACGGCGTCGAAATCCGATGATCCAGACGCATGCATCTGCATCCCTCCTCAGCATCTTCATGGTCATCTATGACGCATACACGCACCAGGGCCAAACGGAAAAGAACAGATGACAGCGTCTCGTATTGCTCGCGCACGGCCGCCGTCCAGATTCCCCCAAAGCCTAGCTTAAATTGCAACAACCGCGCAAGAAAGAGAACGCTCTGCGTCAGTGACTTCGATGTCTCAGCGTCCGCCGTCGCAAACATCGACTCGACAGCCGAGACGGTCTCGCATATACTTTTGCCTAGTCGTTCTTGACGGTTTGGATCCAACTGCAAGATGGTCCCTCTCGTACGGAAAGGCTCCATCACGTGCGATAAGAGACGTAGGATTTCCCCTGCACGATCAACACGTTCCGCGAGGCTTTCGGGCGACAGCGGCATCGAAGGGCGACCGAGAATTTCAGCGAGGCTCTCCATGCCGTTATTCACGAACTACAACGATTGAAAAATGAGTGATTCGTCGAGTGTAGTAAACGGAGAAACCTTTTCTGCCACGGCACCATCGATCTCCTTGAGCATCTCAGCGATGAAACATGCTTCCTCGGATGCGATCGAGTGATGAAAAAGGACAAAAGTCATCCTATCCAAGGATGCGCTGGCGGCTTGCTTCGTCGAATCGTTTGCCATGGCTCGACCCAACTGTCGCAGTCCGAACTGTAGTTGAACGGCAGTAGCTGCAAGGCGCCACGGACTGAGTACGGACGAGATTCCACTATTCAAAAAGGTGTTCACGTCAGTGCCTGCAAATCTAGTTGAGCAACTCCCGAGATACGAAGAGAAGCGATACCGATCACTTGCCTTCGCTGGAGTCGCTCAGAATCACTTTGAGTGCATTCACGAGTGGCTCGAAGAGCATCTCGTTAATCGACCCTGACTGGATAGGTTGCTCAAAGGCCCTCCGTACCACGTCCAAATCGCGGTATGCAGCAAACCGGAACTGTCGACCTTCACAAGTCCGTATCCGGAGTCCCTTGGCCATATCTCGGAGGTGCTGCGGAACGAACGAGTTGTGCTCAATAGATACGAGGGTGGGCATCTCTGCAGCAAGGAAGTTAAAGTGTAGCTCGCCAAACGCATCCTGACGGCGGGTATAGAATCGATGGACATCTAAAAGGGTATTTGCAAGGGTAGTCGATATACGAGGTTCTTCTTTCATAATTAAACAGTCGAATAAGGCGTTCGCCGACTGGACATAAGTTACAAGTGATTGCGCTGGTTCGGACGCGACGTTGGCTAGTTGCGTCCATGCGGGGTAGACAAGACCTCGAAGGATAGTAGTGGATGGGAGCGCTCCATGTGCGCACAAAAAAAGTAGGACGACGCTGCATACATCCCACGCATCGACTGTTAGAGCTAGTATTTCACCTTTGCCGGTACCAAGAAACCAGCGGAGTACTTGCTCGTTAATGCCCGCCGGGAGGTGTTGGTCAACGTGTAAAAGGAACTGCGCATATTGTAACGCAATCATATGCCGTTTGAGAACATCGCTTGTCATGAGTGGCACTTGACGCAGTGAAGCTATGGTATTGTCCCAGACTTTCCAACCCCAATCCAATGACGTTCGGTATTTGTACCACAAGCTATTCGCTAGGATAGAGGGTGCATCCGATTTTGAATCCTCCGCAAGGAGTAAGATCTCGGGCAAACGTGAAGGGACTGTGTCACCCATGACCGTCTCAGGAGCGAGTGCCTAATGAAGGTTAAGAATTCAATCAGCCGAACC
>JBBPTP010000605.1:0-15825 GCA_038094195.1 Pulveroboletus aff. carminiporus | reverse complement strand
CATTGCACATACCTCTGGTTCCTAGCTTGTAAGCAAAGCTAGTCAAGTCAAAGCCCACTTGGTAAAGGATACCACAAGAGTAACAAGACACTTCTCTTGGGCAACTACTATTGCCTCTTGACGGCTACGCCTCAGGGGTTTAGGGTTGTTTCAGAAGTGTGGAAGACATTGTGGATTTTTCAAGTGGAGGAAAGTTTAAGTCGGTAGAAAAGGGGGGAAAGTACTTGGATGATTTCGAAAGGACCATACCATTTTGAAGCTAGCTTCCAAGATAGGGTTTTAATATGGAGGTTGGTGGCTTCTAGCCAAATCTTAGCTTCTACTTTCCATGGGGTGAAGTGCCTGGTTACTCGAGTGGTCATGATTCAATGGGCAGAGTCATGTGCAGCAAGTGCTTCTTTTCTTGATTCATCAAGGGTGGTGAGTCTGGACTCTAGAGTGGAGAGAAATGTTCTTCTGATAGGGAGATAAGCTTGGGGTTCATATCCGAGCATTAGTGAGAAGGGGTATACTTTGGTAGATGAGTGTGGAGCAGTGTTGTGGGTAAACTCAGTGGCAGTGAGGAGATCAGCCCACTTTCTAGGTTGGTTCATGGTGAATATACAAAGATAGGTTTCAAGTTCTTGGTTCATTCATTCCGTTTGTCCGTCGGTTTGGGGGTGATATGCTGTTGATAACTTGACATCATATTTGAGGAGCCTGACCAATTCTCTGGCAAAGGCAGATGTGAACTGAGGGCCTCTGTCTGAGATGACTGATTCATGGAGTCCAAATCTTTTGAAGACAAAGTCATGAAAGAGTTGGGCGACACCTTCGGCCATAACAGATTTATTGCAAGGGGCAAGAATTACCCCCTTAGTAAGACCATGGTCGACCACGACCATGATAGAGTCATATCTGTGAAACTCAGGAAGGTCTGTGATAAGATCTACAGAGATTTGTTTGAATGGCAATGTTACAGGTGCACTCTACACTATAGTGCATTATGATTACTGAAGCTACAAGCACTACAGATACAGACTACAACTATGGACTACAGACTAAGAACACGGACACTCTTAAGTTTTATCTTATCAGTACCGGACTTACTGATTATTCTTTATCTTCACATCTTCACATGTGCACATAGTCACATATCACTTATTCACCATTTCACAACCTCACGATTATCACTCTTGATGAGTCACACTTCACGATCATCATGACCCCTATCTTTATGAGTCATGATCATAGATGAATCACACCTGATGCTTGAGGCATAAGGCTATGTCTTCCATTCTACCACATCTATGCTTCTTATTCACATTAGATCCATACCTTATGTGTATATTTATTCTTCTCTTCCATTCTTACTTATTAGATACACATTGTAACATCATGGATGACACAGGATATCTCTAGATGAGGTGTCTATGGATACAAACACTAGTAGAGTATATATATGACCCATGTAGAGCCAGAGGACTCTAACCAAGTCTTCCTGTGCTTTCTCCTATTAATAATAAGACTATTATCATTGCACACACCTCTGGTTCCTAGCTTGTAAGCAAAAGCTAGTAAAGTCAAGCCTTGGTAAAGGATACCACAAGAGTAACAAGACACTTCTCTTGGGCAACTGCTATTGCCTCTTGACGGCTATGCCTCAGGGGTTTAGAGTTGTTTCAGGCAAGGTGGAGTGTGATGGAATTGGAGAGAGAGTTGGTATGGTGGGATGTGTGTTAACTTTGTTCTGTTGACAGATTGTGCACCCCATAATGAAGTTGTGAACAAAAGTAGCCAATCCGGGCCACCAGTAATCTCTTTCAACGATTGCTTTGGTATGAAATTGGCCTAGATGGTCGGTGGTAGGTGATTCATGGATAGTGGCTAGGATAGAGGAGCGGGCAGATGGAGGGATGTAAAGATGACCTTTGAAGTATAGGTGTCCATTGTTGAGAGTTCAATCTGTAAGGGCTGATCTGCTGAAAAGAGGATTGTCTTTTTCAAGACCTTCAATAGCACAGAGTACTAAGGGATCTCCTTTCGATGAGGATTGGACTAATTCTATGAGTCTAGTGTTGAGTGCATGGATGATAATGGGTTCAGGAATGATGGGACAGTTTGAGTTATCTTTTGAAGTATCCACTTCAGAATTTCGTGACAGTGTGTCAGCTGGGCCCATCTGGATACCTAGAGTAACCTTCCATAGAATGTCAAAGTCCTGAAGGAATAGACCCCAGCGAGCTTGGCAATGAGAGAGTTTTCATGGGTCTTTCAGGTACAAAAGGTTTTTGTGGTCAGTAATGATGGTAACTGGATGATTAGTACCGAGCAGATAATGTTTCCACTCAGTAAGGGCAAGGATAACAGCGAGCAATTTACAATCATAGATATCATAATTTCTTTCTGCAGGGATAAATGTCTTGGAGAAATATGAACATGGATGAAGGTCTCCATTGACATTGGCTTGCATAAGAACAGCTCCCACTGTGATAAGAGAAGCGTCAGTCATAACAACAAATGGCTTGGATAGATCTGATATGTGGAGGACCGGGATAGATGAGAATATGCTAATTAATTGGTTGAAAGCCTGTTGTTGGAGTTGGGTCCATTTCCAAGGTTGACTCTTTCGAGTAAGCAGGTTCAAAGGGGTGACTACATTGGAGAAGTTTGAGATAAATTTTCGATAGAAATTAGCAAATCCCATGAATGATCAGACCTCTTTAATGGTGGTTGGGAGTTTCCAGGAGCTGATAGCTGAAAGTTTGACTGGATCCATCTTGGCTAGACCATTACCTATGATGATTCCTAAGAAGTTGATTCATGGGGCATCGAATTCACATTTGACCAGTTTTAAGGATAGTTTGTGTTTTCTCAACCATTATAGGACCCTTCGTGTCCTTTCGTGATGTAAGTCTAAGTCGTTCTTTGTGCATATGCCTATATTGTCCATGTAGATTTTAAGCAAACGTTCAGCAATCATGTCTGTGAAAATGTGGTTCATGAAGGTCTGGAAAGTAGGGAAAGCATTACTGTGACCGAAGAAAAGTACTGTTGGTTCAAAAAGGTCAAAAGAGGTGATGAAGGCCATTTTCCATTGGTCTTCTTCCCGAATATGAATGTTATTATATCCCCATCTAATATCAAATTTGGTGAAGATATTTGCATCCTTCATGTCATCGATTAGTTCCAAAATCAGAGGAAGAAGGTAAGCATTGCGAATGGTATGAGCATTAAGGTACCAATAGTCCTGGCAAGGTCATAGTGATCCATCCTTTTTTGGAATGAAGAAGAAGGGTGCTGCCTAGGGGGAAGTTGATGGTATAATTCATCTCAATTTGAGATGCTCGGTGATGAATTCTTGGCACACCTGATGCTCTTTTGGATTCAGGTAGTATGTTTTACCTATCTTTGGAACAAAAGATGGTTTCAAGTTGACGACATGATCATAGGGGTGATGTTCAGGAAGTTTATCGAAGGTCTGTTCTGTGAAGACATCCTTGAAGTCTTCACACCAAGTTGGTAGTACAGTCTGGGTCTTTTCTCATTGTTGTTCAAGTTCCATAGATAAGATTACTCTACTAATGTCAACCCATTCCAGTTCTTCCATGGAGAGGTACTCATGAAGAGATACAACATCCCAGGAAGACCCAGTAAGGTCAACATTTCAAATGTCTTCTTCACTAGTCTTGTCAATCGATAGCTTGTCCTTTCTTCAATCAATCTTTGGATTCCATTTTCTCAGCCAGAGCTTCCCAAGATAATTTGTAGGGTCTTGAGTTGTGCAACCATTAGTCTGATCCGTTCCTTGTGGTTGTTAATGGTCAGGTCCATTCGGGCTTCATGTTTAATGATGCCTCCTTGATTCTAGGTTCTGTCAACATTGAGTGCTGCAAGGGGTTGTTCCAAGGGGACTTTAGGGAATCAATGTCTTTTGACGAGTTCGATATCAATGAAGTTGCTGGTAGCCCCCAAGTCAATGAGGGTGACAGTTTTAATGATTTCTTTTCTAGTATTTAGTTTGATGGGGATTCTCAAAGTTCATTTATTTATCAAAGCTACAAATACATGGTTGAGACTATGAGAAGGAGACATCGGGCATCCTTCTCTTTCTAAAAATCCAAGGGGGTGGGTTCAGTTTCTTCATCGAAACAGATTTGGAGGGTCTGCAAGATCTGTTTTGGGTCTTTCCCTTTTCCTTTAAGGGATGTGATGTATGAATCAATAGGATCAGCAGATTTAGATGGTGTGGTGGTGACAGGGACAGTGGTGGAAGTCATGGTTGGAGAAGATGTAGATGGAGTGGTCGAGGTGGATTGGATTTGGGTCGTCAATGGTTTGGAGGTAAAGGTGACCCTACAGTTTTGGGCAAAGTGTCCCACTTTTCGGCATTTGAAGCATCAGTTCTCTCTGATGCAGTGAGCTTGTTCTATGAGGGTAAGTTTCTTAAGGCAGACAGTGTCTATGTTCATAGCATTCGGGTCTCTAGTACAAGGAGAAGAAGATGAATTGCTCAAATAACAGACTCCTTTCTTGAGGTCTTTGATTTTCATCAACTGCTGGTAGTAGGTCTTCGCCTTATCAATCCAATCCTGGATGGTGATGGTGGATTTCTCTGCTCCTAGGATCATGATAGCTAACTTCTGGTCAATGCCTGCAGAGAAGTCATTGATGAGAGCATTGTCTTCAGTTACTCCAGCTTTGGCTGCTAGAGACTAGAATTCAGTAATAAATTCTTGGAAGCCATCGTCCTTATTGGTCTTGATTTGAACAAGGTGGTGGAGTTCCATTCAAGCCTTGGCTTTGGCATTGAATGGGAAGAAGGTGGAGTGGAAGTCCTCAGTGAACTTTTCGAAAGTTTTCTTTGTGGAGTCGATAGTGGCATCCGCCATCTTGTCGTACCACATCTCGGAGAATGAGATGCCTCTGCCTTTACTCATCTTGTTAAGGCAGGTTAGGATCTTGGTTCCATTGTCAGAGTAGATGGACGGGTTGACTGAGAAGTAGGCATTCATTGCCTTGATCTATCAGGTGGATTTGTCTGACTCATCTGAAAAATCTGCAGGAAGGGCAGCTTTAACTTCTGATCGGATAGTGGACATGATGATCAGTGTTGGACTAGGGAGTATACTAGGTGGTGGACTAGGTGGGGGACTGGTGAAGATAGGACTGGATGACCTTGGTGCGGTGATCTGAGATAAAACTTGGGGTGCAGCAATCTGGGGTAAGGGCTGAGATGCTGGGACATGAGGGGTGCTGTGACCAGATGAAGACTGGGCTACTGGGTAAGTACCTGACTGATAGGTACACCTGGTTCTAGAGAATAAAGCTAGATTGCTAGACTGGGATGACAAAGTGATTCATCAACTAGGTGGTGGCTAGGTTTCTGGATAGTCTTCCTCTTCACTGAGAGGTGGTCTGATGATACTAGGTGCTATGGTGACAAGATGGTGGTGGTCCTACTCCAGTGAAAAGAGAGATGAGGGTGACTTTGAATCTTTTGTTAGATCTAACACTACGATGCCTTGTGTGAAACACTAGGCAGCGAGTTTCTTGACATTAAGGACCAACAGAGTAAAGGAGATCTGACTAGAGGAGGAGCTCATGAAGAGTCGCAATGTCCCTAATCAAACAGAGAGCTAGGCGAAACAGACAATAGATTCAAAGTGAGGAACTATTACATGGCGCTATCCTATGGTTTAAGTAGTGATAGACGAGTTACTCTAGGGCCAGTCCAACTGAGTTAGAAATAGGAAAAGGAACTGCACATTATCTAATGTGTGGTAGAAACAAACAGAAGGTTAGAGAACTGAATGACAAAGCATGGAACTACAAGGTCAATACAAGAGAATTGACCGAGGAGTGGCTATTCATTATAAAAGAATAAGAGACAAACCTTTTAGGAACTGATCATAGAAGGATAAGATGTGGACGAGTGGAAGCTATGAGTAGAAAATGGTCATAGGTAATGTGAACCACACCCAAGAGGATGATAGTTTGTGCGAAGGAAAAGAGCAGTAGTGACGAAGAGAGAAACAAGATTGTAACAACTTCTGAGCCATGGGTCTAAGAGTTCTTCAGAGCCATCATATGATTCTGGGGTGTTGATTTTTAGTTTGATGGGTTTGGAGGACGAGAACATCACCGGACCAGTATGAATAGGTGATGGGGCAAGGAAAATTTGACCAGATTGAGGTCGCGAGATAGGTGATACTGGAGTAGGTGACCGAGGAATATTTAGTGGGGCGAGATCAAGAGGTTCGTCTTCTTGAAATAAGTTGACATCTGAACTAGAATCTGAATCTTCTTCAGTATCTGGGAAATCTGGGGGATGATCTGAATTAGATCCTTGGAGATGTTGTCTTTGTTCTTGAGTGAGAAGGAGGTGTGGCTGGGTAGGCCGAGTCAGATTAAACCATGAGGAAGATATGGTGGCAGCAGCATATGATGATGGCCAGCAAGAGGAAAGCTAGAGCTTTTGTTAAGCTTGGCTTGAGTAGAGACAAGTAAAGCCCTTCAAAGGGAGCATTGTCTTTGTAAAACAAAGACAAGGCAGATGGGATGACGATGGATGAGAAATCATGCACATATGGCAATGATGACGAGGAAACATCATGCATAAAAGGCTATGATGACAAGGGTATGAGGAAGTCATGTGATGAGTAACGACTTAGTCATGAGGAAAGATACTATCATGAAGGTAGCCCAAGGATTCAGGGAGCGCTCAATCAATATGGAGAGCGAAGACACATGGGAGACGAAACATGAGGAAAAGCTAGTATTGAACAAGCTACCAGATACAAGTGAGGTATCCGAAGGGAGCTCTAGCTTGGGGAATAGCAGGAACACGACGAAGGTTATATAGTAAAAGATGATCTGCTGAGTAAGCAGATCATAGAACAAGGTGGAAAGTCATGGAATTAAGAAGAAGGAATACCATGACCATGAAGGTACTCATATGACCACAAGGGTACTTGCAAGATGAGTAATCAAACAAGAAGGGAAAAGAATACATATGATGGGTAAGTCTGGAATAAATCGTAACAAAAGGAGATAGACAAATGAGAAAAGATACATATCCAGACTGAAGTATGCCAAACCAGATTGTCTGTGAGATGAATGATACAAGCAGTAGGTGTGAATGAAGGTATAAAATTGTAACAGAGAGTGTTGAGCTCCTACACCAGAAACCTGTTTATAGGATTATCTCTAGGTTAATGCTCATAATCTCTTGTGGTAGTGACTTTTCAGTAGTAGTTGGAAGCTCACTTCGTCAATGGTTTTCCAACAGATCTAGCATTCCCTTCCCACATTCAGTCATTCAGAGTTATTTCCAGACAGCACATATTTCCCTTTTCTCCATCATAAATCTTTGCCTGCCTATCAATCTTCTTGGTAGTGCATGATGTCTCAACCATACTCTACCTTTTGAAATAACTACAAGTTAAACAACAACCCAAACAGGATTGGAACTCATTGTCAAGTCAAAGTAAAGAGAAAAGAATAGAAGGGTCGAATAAAGGAACTCCCCACTTGTAGTGATGAGTATCAGAAAGAACTTTATTGAAAGACTTTGCATCAAAGGTCCAGCTTTATATACTACATGGGATTTGTATCTATTTGTACATATTTGTATATGTAAATAGTTCATATATAGAATCATATATCCTTGTATAGTAATAAGGCTATCTGTGATAAGTCATGGTGACTTAGAACATATCCATGCATAGCCTTGTGGCATATCTTTAATGTAATGGTAATTAAATGCATGCTGCACACACGTGGTGTGGGAGAATGAAAGAATGGACATGTTGTCTGTTATAATTGTGGGAATAGAAGTCAAGGGACTTCTAGATAGAAATGAAAAAGAGAATTATGACTTGAATGAGTGTGGGTCAAGGGCATGTAACCTTGATGCATGACTTGTCTTGGTAAAATAAACAAGAGTTCTTAGTAAGCAGCTTAGTCAGCATGCTTAGTCATTGTTCATCATAAAAAGAGATTAAGTCCTGAAGGATGTGGTATTGCATTAGGCAGCATTTGTAATACCTCTACACCTTTCTCTTGTCCTCCTACTCATTCAAGTCATATCTTTCCTCAACCTATCATGGATACTATTGCGACTCCAACACCCTCTCACCCTTTCAACCCTTCCAACATCCCAATCCCTGCATCTCCCACTCCTACCTCATCCACTTGACACTCTCCATCAGTTCCTCGATCTTCTCTCTATATTCCTCCTCTCCAGTCTCGTCCATCTCTGTATCATGAGGCACAATTTGCCAATGCTCCATGATCACAAGAGGAAGCATTTGAACAATACAAAACATGATATACTTTCTATATCATGAATTTGGTTCAAGCAGGATCACCATCACATCCATATGTTAATGACATGGACATCCAATCCCATTATTCACCCCCTTGTCTTCCATCTCCTTCACATTCTCCTTCTCCCATAGTAAACCTCCCTAGTAAACACTTGGGCAAATCTATTTCAGCAAAGTCCAAAGTTTTTGAAGGAGACAAGTCCAAGTTTATGCAATGGTGGCATATGATATGCCTATATCTGCATGGATTTGATGAGGAGCTGACAGATCAGTAAAAGATGTTAATAGTATTGTTTTATATGAAAGGCAATAATGCTGCAGGACAAATGGTGAATTTATACATCATTCAAAAGAAAGTTGGAATGGAGTCATTTGCCAACTTTGAGAAGAGACTTAATGAGCAGTTTAAGCTAGCTGCTCTACAATGTATGGCTGAAAAGGAGCTCATATCCCTTAAGCAAGAAAAGAGCTCAGTTGAAGATTTCTTCATCAGAATGCATCATCTGTTACAATTTTATACCTCCATTTGCACCTACTACTTGTATCTTTCTCCACTCAGACCATCCACTTCAGAATCCTTCAGTCCGGATGAATATCATTTCTTCTCTGTTTATCCCCTTTCACTCTAAAACTTCTGATCCTCTAAGACTGCTTCTTTTTCATCCTTCTATTCCTGATGGTCAGAGTCTTGTAACATATGTGCAATGATATCAGACTAACTCTCCCAAATTCGATTCTTTTTATATTGGATTCATAATCTTGCTTACTACAGTTGTTTCAGCTGATTCCTTGATGTTCCACTTCTTTCCTTACATAACCATAGTCATCTATCACTATTTAAAGGCTGCACCTTTGTAGTAGTTACGCATTCTCGATCTTCTGCAATCTACCTTGGTTGCTGAAACCAACTACGAGCTAAGCAAACAACCCTATATAGGATTGCGCAAGTAGAAGTCAAAAGAGTAAAGAGAAACTAGTAGCTGGGTCGAATCAAGGAATTCCTCACTCGTAGTGATGAATGTCAAAGAGAACTTGATTGGAGACTTTGCGTCAAAGTCCCGGTTTTATATACTACATGGATGTGTATATCTATTTGTACATGTTTGGCTAAGTAAATAGTCCGTTTAGGAAACATATGTCCATAATAGGTAATCGAGGCTGTGTGTGACGAGTCCTTGTGACTCAGAGCATATCCGTGCATAGGTTTGTGGCGTGAGCGGTAATTAAGAACATGAGACACCCTTATGGTGTGGCAGAATGGAAGTTGGGAAGCATGATGGACACGTTGTCCGTTATTATCATGAGAATAGAAGTCAAGGGACTTCTAGACGGTAATTAAAAAGAAGCATGACTTTAAAGAAGGTGGGTCAAGGGTTTGTACCCTTGATACGTGACTTGACTTGTGTTCGAAAATAACGAGTGTGCTTAGTAAGCTGCTTAGTCAGCAGGCTTAGTCATTGTTCATTTATGAAAATGTTAAGTCCCGAAGGACGAGGTATGTTCATTAGGCAGCATTTGTAACAGTTGCTCCTCTGCTCAGTCTGTGCCCTCTCATCCATATCCTTGTGAGAATCCAAGCTGTCTGTCCAACAGTCTTGTTTTAGTCTTAGCTTGAACCCTTGCTCGTGTCTCACACAAGCAACAGATATTTTGTACATTGTATCAACATAACATCATCTGGTGATTGAGGCTAATTATGATTTGACCACTTATGGTTGAATTTTAGTTGGTATCACCCACAACAGTATCAAGAATGATATTGTTGAATACGTGGAGAAATCACAGCCAGATCTTCTTGATGACTACAACATCGTCAAATGGAACAAGGTCCTTGTTAAGCCTAGTTCAACGACACCTATGTGGACACTAGGTGGCATGGTCTTGACACTAGGGCTTGGACAGACTCGAGGGAGGTTCTACTTGAGGGAGGAGCTCACGAAGAGTCGCAATGTCCTCAAACAGATTTATACTAGGCAAAGAGATGAATAGATTCAAAGTGAGGAAAGACAATACAGGCGCTATCCTAAGGTTTAAATAGTGATAGCTAAACGACATTAGGGCCGGCCCAAGAAGACAAGAATGGTAAGTGAGACTGTGGACTATGTAATCTGCAGTAGAACATCATAGAACAAGATAGAACTTAATGGAAGAAGGAACTACGAGACCGAGATAAGAGACTCGGTCGAGAAGTGTTTAGTCCAAGGTAAACATAAGAAGACCAACCTTCAGGAACTGATCAGAGAAGAACAAGATGAGGGCATATGGACACCATCAGTAAGAAATATTGGTAAACTGAGTGAGTTATACCAAAGTGGACAGCGGATTGGGAGAAGCAAAGGAGGAGCAGCGACGAAGAAAGAAAGAGTATTGTAACAGTCCTAGTCAAGGCTGAAATTGTTCTAAATGAAATTGCAGTACATAAGGCAGCTAGTGAAGCTGTTACATCCACTCCCCAAAGACAGTGGCAGCCTTGTCCTACTACTACAAGCACTCTATCCTCATCACAAACAAAACTCGCTGCCATTATTCCCATGCCAGCAGTACATCCAAACGCTATTAGTATATTTACAGGTCAAGGTGTCCCTATGGACATAGGAAAAGCACGAGCCAAAGGCAAGTATACAAAATGTTCCAGACCATGGCCTTGTGCTGCACACACTCTCTGTCCCTGAAGGATTCAAAAGATGGTCTTTTATGGAAAAGAAATTGAATATAAGAATGCTGAAGACTTGACAGAAAAGATAAGTCAAGTTGAAAAGGATTTTTCTACTGAGTCTTAGTGAAGCATTGGGCTATAGATCCTAAAAATATTAGTACAAATTCGTCATGTAATTCTTCATATAATAAATACTCTGCTCTTCTCATTGACGAAATGTGTAAAATCAACACTAAGAAAATTCATAAGAAAGTCGAAGAGAAGAAAATTAGTATTCTCTCTCAACCAAAGAAAAAA
The DNA here is from genome assembly GCA_038094195.1 of Pulveroboletus aff. carminiporus. Classification (NCBI taxonomy): domain Eukaryota; kingdom Fungi; phylum Basidiomycota; class Agaricomycetes; order Boletales; family Boletaceae; genus Pulveroboletus; species Pulveroboletus aff. carminiporus. Next base: position 4,563 of record JBBPTP010000605.1, on the reverse strand, counting down.
AAGCAGCATTCACTAAAGGATGACAGTGTACTAGTACTGACCAAACCAGTTAAGCAGGAAGCTACTCCTATCAAAACCAAATCTTCTCCTTGATCTTGGAAGAATACCATAGATCCATGGTCAATTGAATGGATTAAAAGAGTAGTGGACAATGGTGATCTAAAGAGATCTATTCATCATGTATCCTCATTCATACATGAATCCCACCTCAAAGAAGTAACCTCAGATCTAGTAAAGGATCTTAAAGAAGTGTCTGTTGAAGATGCACATTGAATCTTGAGGGATCTTCAATGAAAACTGTCATACATTCACACCATTAAAGTAATCTAAAGTCTTGAACTTGAAGCACAAGTTACACTTAATGACCTCAGAAAATTAAAGGTCAATGCACTCATAGATTTGAGATGTACAGGATTAGCAATTGATAAGGAGTTTGTTAAGAAATATTCTATAAATATGTATAAACTCCCTCATCCAATTCCTATATATAATGTAGATGGTATGAACAATGAGGCAGGACATATTGAGGAATTTGTCACAGCAGAGATGACCATACAAGATCACTCTGAACAAATCACATTTGCAGTAACATCATTAAAAACAAATGATGTTTTCTTGGAATATGATTGGTTAAGGTTATACAATCCTGAGATCAATTGGCAAACATCTGAAATTAAGTTCAGATGTGAAAATGACCATATATCTGATCTAATCTCTGTAGATGATGATGATGAGGAAGAAGACAAAGTAAATTTTCAACAAGGAGATCATCTGTTCCAAATGGATTATGAATCATACATTTGAAATATGTCCACAGATGTGGCAATTGCAGCAAACCTTGCTAAGAAAAAGAAAACTTTTGAAGAAATCATCCCTGAATGTTATCACAATTTTAAGGACATATTCACAAAAGAAAGTTTCAATGCTCTTCCATCAAGTCATATATGGGATCATGCAGTTGAATTAATCCCAGGAGAGCATATAGTAGATTGCAAGGTCTACAATCTTTCACCAGAGGAACAGAAGGAACTTGATGAGTTTCTTGAAGAAAATTTAAAATCAGGAAGGATTTGCCCTTCAAAATCTCAGTTCACATCAGCTTTCTTCTTTATCAAAAAGAAGGACAGTCATCTTCAACCTGTTCAGGACTATAGAAAGTTAAATGTGATTATGGTAAAAAATAGATATCCTCTTCCACTTATAACCGAATTGGTCGACAAACTCAAATCAGCCAAATATTTCACAAAACTTGACATATGATGGAGGTATAATAATATCTGTATGAAAGAAGGAGATGAATGAAAGGCAGCCTTCCAAACAAATCATAGATTGTTCAAACCATTAGTAATGTTCTTCAGACTTACCAATTTGCCTGCAATATTCCAAATCATGATGAACCACATCTTCAAAGAAATGATAAATGAAGGAAAAGTTATAGTTTACATAGACAATATAATGATATTTGCAGCAATGTTGGAAGAACACAGAAAACTGGTTCAACACATACTTCAGATATTGAGAGAGAATCATCTCTATCTTAAGCCTGAAAAGTGTGACTTTGAACAATTTGAGACTGAGTACTTAGATCTCATTATTGGTCATAATATGGTAAAGATGGATGATAATAAGGTTGAAGCCATAAAGGAATGGCCAGTATCAACTATGTGAAAAGAACTTTGAGCATGGTTAGATTTCCTTAATTTTTACCAACATTTTGTAAAAGACTTCACCAAAATAGCATGACCATTAAATGTGCTTATGTCAGAAAAGAAAGAATTCGAATGGTTGAACGAATGTCAACAAGTGTTCAAATTATTAAAGAAAACAATTACCACTACACCAGCATTGGCAATGCCAAATTCAGAAGATCCATTCAAAGTTGAAACAGATGGATCTGAAATAGGTCTTGGAGTAGTTCTCTCACAGAAACAAGAAGGGATATGGTGTCCCATTGCTTTCATCTCCAAATCTCTTAATGATGCTGAAAGAAATTACCATATGGCAGACCTAGAGATGCTAGCAATTATATTTGCATTACATGAATGGCACCATTATCTCTTAGAGGCAAAACACAAATTTAAGATATGGACGGATCATAAGAACTTAGAGTTCTTTAAGAAACCTCAGGACTTGACATGTTGACAAGCACATTGGTAGTACGAAATCCAACAATATCACTTTACAATTGTACACTGTCCTAGAAAAACTAATCCTGCTGATCCTCTATCTCAAAGGTCAGACTTTGAAAAGAGAATAAAAGACAACAATAAATCGAAAATTTTACTTTCTTTCTCTTTGTTCAAAGAAATCTCATCTCTCGAAGTGAATGTAGTAGCTTCTAAAACCATCATTCCTTCCCTCACATTTTCTAAATTGATCATAGAGTACATAGAATCCAATCAATATAAGTCCAAGTCATACACTCATAGAGGTTTAAGTAAAGAAGGCTCAGATTGGAAGAAAGAAAATGGATTGATATATTGGAAGGACAAGTTGTATGTTCTGAAAGATGAAACTCTTCATGAGTGAATTCTAAAGGAATACCATAATCATCCAACTGCCAGATATCCCAGTATAAGATGAACACATGATCTCATATTGGCTAAATATTATTGGCCAACAATTCGAAAGGATGTAGAAAGATACATAACTGGTTGTGATAAATGTCAATGGACAAAAGCAAAAAAGAGTAGTCCACACAACCAAAATACATCCTAATGAAATATCTGATACACCATGGAAGATCATTTCTATTGACATCATTGATCCATTACCACAATTGGAAGGAAAAAATGTGATCTTGACTATAGTCAATCATTTTTCAAAGATGATTTATATCTTTCCAATTAGCCATGATATCACATCCCTCAGTATAGCAAAAATATATCAAGATCATGTTTTCAAATTGCATAGCATCTCCTAGAAAATTATATCAGATCGGAGATCACAATTCATTTTGTTGTTCATGTGCAATCTATATACTCTTCTTAAGATTGAGGTGAATCCATCCACCACATATCATCTTCAAACAGATGAACAGACAGAAAGATACAATGCCAAAATTGAACAATATCTTTAACTTTACACAAATCATTGTCAAACCAACTGGGCTGAATGGTTACCACCAGCAGAATTTTCTCACAATCAAACTATTAAAACTGCTACTGGATATTCACCATTTCAACTCAATTATGGACAACAACCAAACATTAGTACAGAGTTGAAGAAAAGAGTTAGAAATGAAAGTGCTGATGATTTTATCAAACAAATGAAACAAAATCAGCTAAAGGCAAAGAAATCTCTTGAACATGCTGCTACTGATATGAAGTGTTACCGAAAAAGGTCACAATGACCACCAAGAGAGTACAAATCAGGTGATTTAGTACTAGTTGAAGGTAGTGTTGCCATGGCCTGGCTCAGAAGCCTTGAGTTGATCAAGCCGAGCCTCAAAAAGCTTGGCTAGGCCAGGCTGAATTAGGAGCTTAGAGTGGCTTGGAGCCTGGCCTGACATTTTGAGAAGCCTTGAGCTTGACCAAGCCAGGCCCCAGAAGCCCCGAAGCCATGAGAAATCAAGTGTTTCTGGTACTAGCAGGAGCTGATAACTATAAATGGTATGTGAGTGTGAAAACTTTTTTTCATATTTCATCTCACTTAATACTCAAATGGCCATGTCCAACACTGAAGAGCTCCACCAGCCAAGACATAATGCCATACCATCTGTACATATAACATATGCTGATAATGCTACCAATTTAAAGCTTTCTTTCCATCGGAAGGCTTAGACAGCATCTGAAGGTGATGGTAAGCTAGCACCTAACAGCAAGACTGGTGCAAAATGGACCCGGAAAGTCCACAACCTCGATATTGCCTCCTTTGCAGATTCTGATGCTGAGAGCCCACTTGAAAAGAAAAAAGAGAAAAAAGGTGAGTTGGGCTCAAATCAGTCACCATTGGATTCCTCATCAAGAATTTTTAGGGCTTCAGAAGGATCATGCATAGGCCAATGTGTCCACTGGTGATGAGCCTCTCACTAAATCGGACAGTCTGCTCAAGGACATTCAACTTATCAATGTGGATGAGCTGATCAAGAGGGGATTGTTACAAACGCTCTTTTTGCAACATCGTAACTTATTCAAACACCGATTAAAGCTCCTCCACAATGAGGTTAAACTAGCCACTCAAGTCTAATGCTTGTCGTTAGGCTTGCAGCTCAAATCAATTACCCCAAAGATACGACGTCACGACTCCCTTACTCTTCTATCCGCTAAGTTCGAATTACACCTGCCCTAAATCCCGCTAAACACTTCACGACTTCACGACAGCACGATGCTTGACATCGTGTGACTTATGACTTGACGCTTTAGAACTAATTGAACTTTAATAAATAGAACCTAACTTTATTCGTACGCTTCCATTCTATGACTCATGCATTTAATTACCACTACCCTTTACCCTATGGCTATGCCTTATGCTTCTCTTCCATTTTGATACGCCACTCAACTCATGTTTCCCTCATTGTTTTAATCTCCGCTTCACAGCCTTATGGCTGTTCACGACTACATT